>JBBYHL010458413.1:0-97005 GCA_038381835.1 Adansonia madagascariensis | reverse complement strand
ATAACTTGCCTTGGCCATCTAAAGTGGGTTGACTCCTAAGTAGATACATAAAGGTATCGCCTAAAGGTGGTGATACATTAGATTGGACCAAAGTATAATTAATCTATTAATAAATCCATTTACATAGATTAATTTACTTTTGACGTTCATTATGTATTACCTTAATCATGCGTAATTATTTGACTCTATGTATAACTTGTATAATATGACATTCCAAAGGCTAAAACATTTCGAAGTAGTAAGGTACTAGATCGGTTCATTAGGCATATGACTTATACTTGATGAAAGCTTTACTTATAGCTATAGAATCATAGCTTCTATAAAGAGTCAAGGTTATCTTCTTGAAAGACATAATACGAGATGGTAAAAATGAATGAGGCCTTAGTCATTTGTGTCACCACCCTCAGCCTTTAAAACTTTGGATGATCCAAAGGGTATAGTGCGCTAGACTTAAAAATAAATGATGGTTGGTCATGGTAAAGTCTTTGAGTTATCCCTTGATCAGGATTTGGATTAAGAGTAACAATATGAAATGGAGAGAGACCGTCGGGTGAGTCGCTCATCTAACTAGTCTTGGATAGCCACCATGAAATGGCCATAAACTTGGAGTCAGCAGCGATCACTTTAGGCTAGGCAAGATTGGATGCCTATTGAAAATAATATTCTATGTTACGAAACTTGAAACATCGGTTTCAAGGTGTACAAAGTCCAAAGATTTATTGGTTGGGTTCAGGAGTTGGTTATCCACGGGGAAGGATTAACATCCCTACAATGCTCGAAATCGATACCTACTAACAATATTTAACTTTAATCGGTTACATTTAGCCTTTATTTAGATATAATTCCTTTTAATGCTTGAAGTTTTGTAAAAATAGATCTAGTTTTTCTTTTTAAAAAAATTAGCTCATCTATACGCCTCAAAGATGTGAGGAATATAGGGAGTTTTATGAATATAAAGTTTGGATTGAGTTTTGAAAATTTTGATATTTCACATTAGGCACTGGAGAGATACCAAAACGAAACATCACCTTGTAATTTTATTGGAAAAATGAATTTTAAATATGAATGCATAATAATTACTACAAAAGGAAATGAGTTAGTGAGGCAGAAAAAGCAAAAATAATGATATCATCAACAAGCAATCATAAACAAAAGAACGCAAAAAAGAGGGGCGATCGAAATATATCTTATAATTGCTTTTGATTATTGAAGAATAATCGAGATGATTTTAGAGACTGATCTGTATTCGATGGTAACTTAAAAAACAAAGATGATTTTTATCAAAGCAGTCTGAGGCATCCAGAAAAGAGAAAATTTTGGGTGTTTTCAAGGTAAAGTGGGGTTGGAGTATCCCTTTGGAGAAGCAAGGTTGGAGTATCCCCAAAGATAGAGTTAGGAAAATATTTAGGAATAAAGAAAATTTTTTTATCTTTTTTTTTTTAAAAATAAGGTTGGAGTATCCCCTCGGAGTAGTAGGGTTAGAGTATCCACAAAGTTAGGAAAACATTTAGGATCAAGGAGAAAATTTAAATTTTTAATTAAAAATGGGGTTAGAGTATCCCTTTTGAGTAATGAAGTTAGAGTATCTCCATTAGCAAAAGTTTAATATAAAATCCAATTTTTTGTATTTTAATCTTGATCCAAGTCAAAAAGGGCTGATGTTGTGGGGGGAACCAACCGAACGTATTTTAAGACATTCGAACGTCTCGATAAAAGGAGATTTAAAAAAAAATTAAAATAGGAGGCAACATCATCTCACCTCCCTTCCAAATTTATTTTAGGCTCATCCGAAGGCTTTAGGTAGTGAATGAGGTATCGTTAGAAAGATAACTTGATAAGGTTTAATGTAAAAATATTCCAAAAATTCTAGATACTCACTTTCTAAGCGGAATTAATTTTTAAAGTTAAGTCTATATTAATACTGGTAGCACATGCAAGGAAAAGTCATACTGAACTTTGAAAAGTCATTTCAGGCTCATCCGAGATTGTTAAATTGTTAGCAACACCTTTTTAGAGAAGAAATTTCATAAATATTTTAGGAAAAATACTTAAAAATTTCATCAAAATCATTTGATGGGCTGCAATGGCCCAAACAAAATGTTACACTTTTTTTTCAGGGGTTCCAGCCAATAAAGGTTAAAAAATCATAACTCCCTTTTTTGAGATAATTCGAGGGCAAATGAGATACCTTTAGAAAGTACTTCAATGTCCTTTAAGGGAAAAATATTAGAAAAATCAAAAGAAACATTTTGTGGTTCAAAATTTATTTTTCAAATTTGGATTAAGTATTACTAGAACAAAAACAAGGGGATTATTTGATATTTTGATTTCTTCGATGATAGATTTAGGTCTAAGACATCCGAACGTCCATGATAGAAAGTAAGAAGGGCTTCACAAGTTTATTCCACAATCTTAGAGTAGTTTGGGATGATGGAACAACTCATTGACTATGTTACTAAACGAAACATAAGACTCAAGATCAAGGTTTAATACTAAAAGGATTTTCATTTTTGAAAAATAAACTTATTTCACCATGAATCCAAAGCTAAAATGTTGATTTGCCCTCAAGATTGGGAGACCAATTTGATAAAAGCATTAAGTCCATGCTACCCTTAATCTATTGAAGGCAGCATGAACCTAACTTAGGGATGTTTTTAAAAATTAGGTTTTAAGAAATAAGCAACCATTTTGATGGAGACGTCATTAATAAAATGCAGCACATACAAAGACTATCATAGGTTAAACAAGTAAACATAGAAAGATGACATTTTGACATGAAATTGGGTGACACAAATGTTAGAAGTGACAAATAGGGTGCATGAAGATGGTATGAACATGTTTGAACAAGAGAATGGATACTAGAGTTGTCAAGATAGCATTTTTATTTCATAAGACTCCTTAAAACACAAGAAAATGTTTGAACATCCTAAGACATGTTAAGGTGACCATTTAAATATGAAATGGATACATGAATATGGAAGGAACATGGTAAAAGAAGCCTGAACAGAGGCTATGTAATGATGAAAATAAAGTATGGTGAGTTTATATATCCCATAACATCAAAGTGTCAAGAGGGTCATTAAAATCCTAAGATAACCACAACCAAAGCAATAATGATGCATGAGAGCCTTAGAAGGGTCATGGTAGCACACTAAAATGAAATGGATGATCACAATAGCAAATGTGTGGAATAAAGTAAAAAAATATACCAGCAAAAGCGTGAACCTTCCTCTTTTTTAAAAGCATTGACTTTAAGCTCAATTCCTTCCCTCATTTCGCTATTATTTAGCAAGAAAAGGGTGAAAGGAAGAAGCTTTCTAGAAATATGGTTGCTGGTGGGGTGTTTTGAGGATGAAAGTATATGAAAGGTTGAGTTTTTTAAGGTATTCTGGTGATGGTTTTAGGAAGCTACGGGAATAGAGGTTGGTTAAGAGTGAAAAGTAATAAAATAGTGTTTTTGGTGAGTTTTTTGAGCTAGAGTTACTAGAGGATTTGTAGGGATGGATGATTAGTTTTCTGAGATTGCTGGAGAGCTTTGTTGATAGCTGGGATTTTTTTTAGATAGCTGGGAGAGTCCTCTATTCAATGCTCAACCACTGCTTTTAGAAGACAATGCAAGGGCATTTTGATTTTTCCCTTTTGCACCAGGGGACATTTTCATCTACCATGCTCAGCTGACTCTCTTCTTATTGGTCTTGCCATGCTGAACGAGGAGGTAGAAAAGCTGTGATAGCCTATAACTTGAGATATGCTTGCCATACCCTCTTACACCTATATATCTTATGAAAGTGACCTTTATCATTGATTGTTTGGGTTGCAAAATTTTGTTTAAATCCATTAATGAGCCCATGTTAAGGTTTGCAATGAATTATGATAATTTTTTGGTGCAAAAACATGTATAAATCAAGTTTTTGATGGCTAAAAAATGGCTCAAACTAGGCAAAAATACCTTGTTGTATCGATATAAAACATGTTGTATCGATACACAAGGTACTTTTTACTCCTGAATATCGATACAATGAACTGTTTATTGATACTAAGAGCAAAAAATGTTTCTAGTCTCGAAAGTTAGAGGTCTGTATTAATACTCCATAGATTTGTATCGATACTCATGCTTATGTATCAATACATTTTGCAAAAAATCACAACTTTGGCTACTACCAAGGTCTGTGTCAATACAAACATGCTAGATAGTGATACCACATCTTGGGTATCGATACTAAACCCTCTTGTATCAATACTGCGTGTGAAAATTCAAATTTTTGATGATGTAAAGCCTTGTATCAATATTGTGCACTAATATAACTTGTACATGCCTATAACATCCCGAGTTTCCTTAACTCAGTTACAAATAATATGAAATTGATTCATGTATTCATTTGAATGACCATGGCGACACCATGAATAGTGGCTTTTGATGCCTCATTTTTATATTTTTCTTTAATACGGTCCATAAACATTTTAGATCTTCCCAAAAAAAATTTTTGCCTGATGCCATGTTGCCTAATAGTGCCTGGTGACTTGGCATCTGATAGTCTCCCAGTTTTTATTTTTATTTTTGATTTTATCATCTTTTATCTAAGCCCTAAGATGCCAGAAGTGGATTGAATAAAATAAGGTGTCTACAGCTGCCCCTATTTAGCTGTTGCTAAGTATTAGGAACAAGGCAAAAATAAATAGACACCATTTTATTCGAGTGGGATGATGATTTCCTATGCTAGGTTATTTTTTTCAAGTTTAACCCCAAATAAGTGCTATCAACTCTTGTGCACTTTGAGGTAGGTAAAAAAATACGTACAGCTCTTTATAAACTAAGGTAGATAGGTGCCAACAACTTGTGTGGGCTTTAAGATAAATAAAAAATACATATAGCTCTTTTTAGACTAAAGTCAATTAGTGCGAGTAGCTTGTGTGGGCTTAGATAAGCATCATGCTCTTTTGAAGACTGAGGTAGTTAGTTGCTACCAGCTTGTGTGGGCTTTGAGGTAGGAAAACATCTTGCTCTTTGAGGACTAAGGCAGGTAGTTGCTGCCAGCTTGTGTAAGCTTTGAGGTAGGGAAGCGACATGCTCTTTAAGGACTGATGTAGGTAGTTGCCACTAGCTTGTCTGGGCTTTAAGGTAGAAAAGTGTCCTACTCTTTAAGAACTTGTGTAAGTAGGTGCCACCAACTTGTGTAGGCTTTGGTAAGCGTCCTGCTCTTTGATGACTGAGGGAGGTAGTTGCCACCAACTTGTGTGGGCTTTGGTAAGTGTCCTACTCTTTAAAGACTGGGGCAGGTAATTGCCACCAGCTTGTGTAGGCTTTGAGGTAAGTAAGCATCCTGCTCTTTGAGGACTAAGGTAGATAGGTGTCACTAACTTGTGTGGGCTTTGGTAAGCATCCTACTCTTTAAGGATTGAGGTAGGTAGTTGCCACTAGCTTATGTGGGCTTTGGTAGGGAAGCATCATGCTCTTTGAGGAGTAAAAGGAAATGAGTTTAGATACCCTTCTTGGATGATTTTCAATTAGCACTTAAGGTCAAAGGTACTTACTTGAGGCCTTTTGAGGTTTTTTTAAATTAGAAAATGGTGCCTTAGATTCCTTACAAATTTAACTTCTATATACGGAAGCTGATACCTACAGGATGTTAAATGCTACATAATGCTTGGGGGTGCAAGTGCCTGTCTAAATGATGCAAGGGTAATAACTTTAAAAGCCTAATCCAATGGTTGGTTTTAGCTTACTTTAATAAGAAGGCCTTTTGCCCAGGGTTTATCAATCTTGCTCTAGATTTCCAATGGCTTTGAATATAATGTTGTTTTTTATTTAAAAGTATGGGAGGTTCATGACCCTTTACTGGGAGAAGGCTTTGAGCAGATTTTTAAGATGTAAGGTCCTAGAGCAAGACTGGTTATGGCCGTAAGAGTTCATTCTTAGTCTTTAAAAATGAAACAAATTTCCTACAAAGGTTTCTCTTTTAAACTAATGTTAGGAAATCCTATTATTAGTTTTGCTTGTTTATCAAGCATTATCAATTAAATGATAAACATGATGCAACATGAAATGCAATGCTATGAAAGGATTCTGCAAGAAATCAAGTAATATTTTTATTCAAAGAAAAATGATGCAAGTTGTGACAAACTTATAAGATTATGGAAGGTTTTGAAATACAAAAGAGATAAGAGAAGTTTTCCTAGTCAATTGTCTTTGGAGTTGATACATGAATTCTCCACTGAATGCTTTTAGAGATTTCTTTTGAGTAATTGATCCTTTTGGTGCTGGCAACTCATAAAAAGATCCCTTAGATTTCCCCATGGTGGAATAGAGGCCTCAAATTTAGGTAGTTTCCATTTTTTAAGTGTAGGTGTGGATGAGGTTTGGTGGGGTTTAGTCAGCATAAAATAGATGGGTTAGGTTATAACATGGTTTGATCAAAGTGGTGAATATGGGGAATACGGTCTGGTTGCTTAAGCTACCCTTTCGAGTTTTTAACTTATGCTGGTTTTCTCTTTTTTTTTTCTCTTTTTGTTTTCATTGTTTTTTTTGTGTATTTTTTTAGAGAATGGGAAGAAAAAGAGAAACAAGATACCTTTTTGGGTTCTCATCCTAAAATCCTTTTAAGATAGTATTTTTTAATAGAATCAGAGTTTTCAGGATTAGGTAGGTTACTGCCGTTAGGGCTCTTCTAGAGAATACATGTTTCATCATATATGGCCTTTCTTAATTTGGGGTAAAATTTTTGCAAGCATCTTTGTGGATTAGGAGAATTTGTTTGAGTGCCAAATTACCTTCTTGGAATTGGTGAGGATAGATATTTTTGTTATTGGCTCTCATCCTTTGTTTTTTGATATAACTGCCTATGACATATGGCCTTAATTCTTTTCTCTTCAATGAGATTAAGTTGCTCATATTGACTCTTAACCTATTCAACTTCTTCAAGTTGCGATTCTAGCAGGACTTTAAGTGAAGGGATTTCATTCAATTGGCAAGACAACCTCTATGTTGTAGACCAAAGAGAATAGGGTGGTACCCGTGAAAGTTCATACTGCTGTGCATAGGAGTGTAAGGTAAAAGGTAATTTCTCATTCCACTCTTTATACATCTTAGCCATATTCTCAACTATCTTCTTCATATTCTTGTTGGCTGGTTCAACTACCCCATTCATTTTCAGGCGATATGGAGCAAAGTTTCGATGTTGAATCTTGAACTGAGAGCAGACCGCTTGCATCATTTTGTTTTTGAAGTTGCATGCATTATTAGTAATGATTTATTCAAAAAGCCATATCTATAGATGATGTCCTGTTTTAAAAATTTGCACATGACAGATCTGGTGATATTGGCATAAGAAGTTGCCTCCACCCACTTGGTCAAATAATTAATTACGACTAAAATAAAGTGATGCCCATTAGAAGCCTTAGGGGTAATTGGTCCAATCATGTCCATGCCTTATATAGAAAAAGGCCACGGAGCTATCATAACATGTAGGGGAGTTGATGGGATATGGATTTTGTCAACATAGATTTGGCATTTGTGACACTTTCGAGCATAGTTAATGCAATTCTTTTCAAGAGTCCGCCAATAATAGCCTAATCGCATGACTTGTCTTTCCATTTGGTGTCCATTAGCGTGCATACCATAAATTCCTTCATGAACTTCTTCAAGTATTCTTTTGGTTTCAGAGGCATCCATGCATTAGAGTAGCACCTGATCCCAGCCTTTCTTATTCATAATCCGGCTATCCAAAATAAAGCTTGCAGCTAATCATCAGAGGGTTTCTTATCAATTTTGGTGGCGTCTTTTAGGTATTGTTGATCCTTAATGTACTGAAGGATGTCATGATACCATGCCAAACCATCTTTATCTTCTTCAATATTCTAACAATGTGCTGGGGCTATATACATACTCATTTGAATAGGAGCAATGTATGATTCTCGATTAACTTTGAACATGGATGATAAAGTGGCTAAGGCATTATCAATTTGGTTCTTTTCTAAAGGTAGATGTTGAAAGCTGATATCATTCTTGAGTTTTGATATTAGATTCCTATAGTGGATCAGTTTAGCATCACATGTTTGCCATTATCCCTTTAATTGGTAAATGACAAGGGCTGAATCTCTAAACACTTATAGTGTTCCAATGACCTTTTCAATGGCTGCTTGGAGTCATATAATGCAGGCTTCATATTTAGCTATGTTGTTGGTGCAGTTAAAGTTTAATTTGGCTGTGAAAGGGTAATGGTTTCCCTTAGGCGAGATGAAAATTGCCCCAATTTCATGCCCTAGTGCGTTTAAAGCTCCATAGAAGTACATTTTCCATGATGACCCACAGTTGATAGCGTTGTTTGCCTTAGATATGCATATCAAGACTTTATCAAGGAATTCGAAGTCTAAAGGCTGGTAGTCATCTGTGGCTTGACTTGCCAAAAAGTTTGCTATCGCACTACCTTTAATGGCTTTCTGGTTTACATACGTGATATTGTACTCAGAAAGCATAACTTACCATCTGGCTAATCTCCTGAACAAGGCAGAAGCTTTATACAAATAATTGATAGGATCAAGCTTGGCGACTAGCCATGTGGTGTGGTACTGCATGTATTGCCTTAACCT
Organism: Adansonia madagascariensis; assembly: GCA_038381835.1. Taxonomy (NCBI): domain Eukaryota; kingdom Viridiplantae; phylum Streptophyta; class Magnoliopsida; order Malvales; family Malvaceae; genus Adansonia; species Adansonia madagascariensis. Next base: position 88,419 of record JBBYHL010458413.1, on the reverse strand, counting down.
CTGGGCTATCCAGGTTAAAGCATAACATAGCTTCTTTATGAATGAATAATTATTTTCATATTCTGTAAACTTCTTGCTCAGGTAACAGATAGCCTGCTCCTTTTTTCCTGATTCATCATGTTGCCCTAATGTATAGCCCATTGACTTGTAGAAAACTGATAAATACAGGATTAATGACCTACTGGGCACTGGTGGCACAAGTATCAGAAGGTTCAAAAGATAATGTTTGACTTTATCAAAAGCTTTTTGACATTCTTCATTCCATTCTCCAGCATTTTGTTTTCAGAGCAGCCGAAAAATTGGATCACACTTGTCTGTCAACTAAGATATGAATCGGGCTATGTAGTTCAAGCTTCCCAAGAAGTTTTTCACTTCTTTTTGAGTTTGAGGTGGTGATAGATTCTGAATGGCCTTGACCTTATTAGGATTAACCTTTATTCTTTTTTCGCTTACAATGAAACCTAATAGTTTATCAGATATGGCACTGAATATGTATTTCGTAGGATTTAGCTTGAGTTGGTGTTTGCAAAAGTTTTAAAGAGTTTTCGCAAATGGGCCACATGTTCACTCTCTTTTGGTGGCTTGGCAATCATATCATCCATATAGGCCTCAATTTCCTTATGCATGAGATCATGGAACAATGTTACCATTGCCCTTTGGTAGGTTGCCCTAGTGTTTTTAAGCCCAAAAGGCATCACTTTGTAGCAAAACATACCCTATACGATTATGAAAGTGGTCTTTTCCATGTCTTCATTAGCCATTTTGATTTGGTTATAGCCTAAAAACCCATCCATGAAGGAAAACAATGCATTTTTGGCCTACACACATTTGCACTTTATTGTCTTTTTTAGGAACTGGGACTATATCGGCTACCCATTCAGGATATTTGGCTACCTTGAGAAATTTTGCTTCAAATTGCTTCTTTACTTCTTCTTTGATCTTCAAAAGCATTTCAGGTTTCATCTTTCGAAGCTTTTATTGTATAGGCCTACACTCGGGTTTAAAGGGAAGTTTATGAACCACAGTATTGGTTTCTAATCTAGGTATGTCTTGATAGGACCAGGCAAACACGTCTCAATATTCTTGAAGGAGACTTATTAGTTCAGCTCGAGTTGATAGCTTTATAGAGGTTTCGATTTTGACTTTCTTTTCTTAGTTTTCTTTTGTTCCAAGGTTTATAGCTTCAGTGGGTTCTTTATAAGGTAATATCTATTTTTCTTCCTGTTCAACTAGTCTTAATAGGTCTAAGGGTATGGGGTTCTCTTTAGGGTCCTTTTTAGATTTGACCTCACTAGCACAAATGGATTGCTCAAAATCAATTTATGAAGTTATAGTATGAACATTCATGTCACCTTAATTGAGGTACCTGAAAATATGGAAAGGAACAATATAGGTGGAAAAAGACGTAAAGAAAAGTCTAAGGTCAGCAAGAATTATGAACACGAAGAATAAATGCATAATGCTTAGTTATTTTCATTAGTAATACCTAATAAAAGCCGCCTATACAGAGGATCTCATAATGCTTTTGGGCGAAAGCATGTCGGTTTAGTTTATAGTTTTACTTTGAAATAGACTTGAACAGTACAGGAATCTTAGTCTCAATCCAAACACTCAAAATAAACTTTGAAAGGAATAGAGCAGTCTCTGGACTTGTAGTTGACATTTTTGTCTCGTCAATCGAATTGATGGAGACATCCTTGAATGCTTTGTTCAATATGAGCACAGCACTAGCGAAGCCAGTATTTACATGTCCCCTAAGGAAAAAACCTTCCCGAAGTGGTGGGAATATCATTGGCTTATCCTCCATGTCTTATCCTAACAAATGAGCCATTTTTTTCTCATGATTCTTTTGAGCTTGTTTTTTTTTCTACTGTGCATTAGCTTGAATCCTAACCCTCTTTTGTTGATTTGGTTGACCACTTTCAAGGCTTCAGCAACTCTTTGAAGGCATTTTCTATGTCCCTTTCTTGCCCGAGCACTTTTGCCGATAGTTAACTTCAAACCCATGTGATTACTTTCTAATAGGTGGGGTTAAACTATTGACAACCCTTCCTTGATATAAGTAGCATTGACAAACTCAAAGGATTAGAAAGAGGATTTTAAGATATCTTTATCAGGTTCGACATATGGGGCATTAGTTGAGGTAGCAATAATGATAGCTTCTTCTCCTCAAATGCTGACAACTTTATTCTTGATGATGAATTTTAATTTTTGGTGTAAAGATGATGATATTGCCTCAGCAGAATGAATCTAAGGCCTTCCCAATAGGCATTTATACGATGGAGCAATGTCTATCACATGGAAGTTAACTTTATAAGTACATGGGCCATTTTGGAGTTGAATAGTGATGTTCTAGTAAGTTTCATTGAACGGTCTCACAATTGTATGACTATTTTGGATATGAGATGCATTAATAGGGAGCTTGTTCAAGCATAACATGGGTATGAAATTTAAAGCTGACCTATTATCGATGATCACCTTAAGTAATGTAGTGCCTTTACGGTAGGTGGTGATATGAAAAGCTTTGTAGTTTCCTCTCCTTTTGAACCAGTTTTCATCATCACTGAAAGATATATAATTATTGGCACTGGTGTAGCGATCCAGCTGACATATAGAAATGTTGGGAGGGACATAAACCTCATTCAAAACTTTAAAATGGGTATTCCTATAAGCTTTAAAATTCAACAGTAGTGACAACACAGATATCTTGGTGGGTTGCTTGTTCAACTAATTGACGATGCTGTATTCACTATGTTTGATGAACTTAAGGAATTTTATAGCTTCTTTCTCATTCACTGGCTCTTTAAAGGCCAATGAATCTAAGTATTTTATTACAGATTTCAGTGCTTGAGGAACAAGAATAGTATTTTCTTGCTAAGTTTCACTTCTTGACGCTGCTGGGAAATAACATCTACCACTTCAAGTTAAGTGACTCACTCTTGAAAGGTCCACGCTCACTGCTTGCTGACTAGATTTCCCAATGATTAAGGTTTTGTTTTCATAGTTCCAAGGAACCACTTTATCATCCTCATAAGGAAAAGAGATGGAAGTTGAACGTTCATCCTTGGCATGGGTTGGATAGGGGCAGCTTTGGCTCTAAGTTGATTTCGTACAAGATCATGGCCTTTCAACCCTATAAAAAGGAGTGCCTTCTTCTTCTTCTACAATGTTGACAGATGGTGTTGCATTTGCAGACTTGGTGTGCAGGGTTTGCTTTTCATCATAGAATTTGGTGCTATCCTCGTTCATCATCCTTTGAACCATAGCATGAAACTCTCTGCATGTTTGAAGAATATGGCCATAAACAGCATGAAAATCACAGAAGTCATCAATTCTTTCTTCTATCTTCTCGGCTGTATTAAGTAGTTTAGCTTGCACCAAGATTTATCAAATCAAATTCATTGGAGTTCTAACTTCTTCAATGTTTTCTATAATCTCGCAGTTTTCTTGCATGACTATTTTCTTTAGGTCTAACTCGACATGAGTTTGAGATAAACTAGCTTCAGTGCTGGACTTTGATTACTGACTAGCCTTTATTTTTCCTTTCACTTTGTCTTTGTAGATATTTGTTCTACCTAGTGCATTTTTCATGGCTTCATCGATCATCCCATAGAGTATGACCACATTCGTAAAGCTCTTCAAGAAGCTTTTCGCTACCCTTTTATAATAAGGGGCTTGCAACGTGCCAATGAATCTAAGAATCATCTCTTTTTTGTCAGTAAGGGATGAATCTGGGTAGCCTCCTCCATCCATCTTGAAGCATACTGCCTAAAACTTTCATTAAATCACTTTTTCATGCTCATAAGAGATAGACAGCTTAAGATTTGATCATCGATAGATCTCTCCTTATAAGTGGCATTAATAGATGGGTCATTATGTCCATGCCAGTCCTTGTAGAACTCAATCTCGGATTGATCCATCATCTTTTGGACCATTTTCAAGAATGATGGACAATGTTGCAAATCATGTTTTCGATCATAGTGGCAACAGTATGTTTTAATGACATTTTTATCATCTATCACTATTCTAGCTTTCACAAAAGCTTGTTAGACCTTGCTCATAGAGGTTTTGACTTCTCAAACACTTTTTTTGACCCAACAACCTTTCCCATCAATTATCACTTTCACTCTCAGTTTGGCATGATAAAAGAGTGGATTAGCCCCAATATTCGGTCTAGGACCCTGTTGGATCTTGATCACTCTTTTTTCTAGTAGACCCTGCACTTCCCTTTTAAACGAAGTGCAATTCTCAATGGAATGGCTTTGTGCTCCAGCGTGATATTCACAATAAGCGTTCTCATCATATCATATAGGATACAGTGGTGATCTTTGGTTTGTGAATACTGGGGCCACTAGTTTACCTACCAATAAGTGAGAGTAAATCTCTTTATAAAAGTAAGGAACTGGTTCAAAGTGCTCCTTTTCTTGGGTTGCTTGTTGGTTATTTGCAGCTCTTGCATTGTGCATATTGTGAGGCTATGCATTTTGGGTCGTATTTTGAATGGATTCAGTGCAAAGCTCATTGCAAGAACAAACCTAGTAATATGGACTAGTTGTGGTGCTGATGAGTAAGGAGTAAGACTCATATTTAACATGCTCAGGAGGTATATAGGCTGTGCTGAATGTAGCCTTTGATTAAACTTGGCACGATTTTCATCAACAACATGCATGTCATTCTCCTTACCTTTACTTACTGTCTCTTTGACTAATCTAGATGTCTCCCCAACAGATATCCTATCGCTTTTGATGGCATTCTAAATCATTTCACCCGATATAATCATATCGAAAAAATATTTCGTAGTGCTTCTTACTAGTCTTTCATAGTAAGGAGCTCGTACGATGTCAACAAACATGACTGTCATTTCTTTTTCTATCAGAGGAGGATGAACTTGAGCTACCTCATCTCTCCATCTCTAAGCATACTGTCTAAAGCTCTTGGAATATTTCTTCTCCATGTTCATGACAAAGAGGCGATCCAGAGCCTAATCAGACACACACTTATACTGTTCAAAGAATGCGCATGCACCCATGTTTGAATTCTTACATGATCAAGTCCAATGTACTACTGAAGAGGTGCTCCAGTCAGATTATCCAGGAAGCAATGGATCAATAGCTTCTCATTCTCTTTATGCCTTGCCATCTTATGATAGTACATGCGAAGATAGGCAGTAGGTTCAGTAGTCCCATTGTATTTTTCAAAATCAGGTACCTTAAACTTAGGAGGATAACGAGACTCGAAACCAACCCTAATGATTTCAAGTTTATGATTCCAAACTTATAGCTTCCTTCCACAGCTCGAAGACACTTCTCTAGTGACTGATACTTTTCCAAATCCTCATCATTTTTTGAGGGCCTCTTTGTTTTTTCTTGCTCCATTTGCTTATCGAGGTTCGGGACTATAAGCCTTGCTAGTGAAGAGCCTGCACATTAAAATCCTTGAATTAAGTGGGATGATGTCACAAGATTGATGTAAATGAATGGTTGAGTTGGTGAAATGTTTACTGCTGGAGCATGCTGCCCACATAGCACCCCTTCTTGAGCATTAGTGGCCTTAGTACCACCATTCAGATTGCTTTCAGGATTGGCTGGATTTTTTTTGTCTTGATTATACTTGTTTGCCTTTTTTCCTTCAATGCATTAGATAACAGCTTAGTTAGCTTGATAATCTGAGCTTGGAGTTCCTCGTTCTTATGGATTGACTACTTTTGGGACTCTCTATACATGAGTTTGAGTCTTTCGACATGGGCCTGATGATCATTTTTTGTCACTCATCGATGATTGCGAGTATTGTGCTAACGGCAAGCTATATGTTTCGTGTTTTAGATCACCTTTACATTAAACTATTTTCGGATTAGGCCTTTATGATATGTTTATGCATATGTCTGATGCAATGAGAGTGAATATGTGATCATGAAAATAAATGAATGAATAAAACTATGAAAAAAAGATTAGGTTAGTCATACAAATGCAAAAAGGATAATTGGATTAAGGGGTAGCTCCACCAATGTGCCTTTCATTAAAGCAACAAAATGTCCTGATTACATATTACTACAATCGAAAATGCCTGACACGATTACATTACCTGATTACATGGTCTAAGAAATACAATAATCTTGATCATGGGCTTTAGTAGGCAAGATATCACGTGTCAGGGATTGAGCTACATCCATCATGTTTTCGGCTTCTAACTAAGCTGTCTGAATTTGCTCTATGAGACAATGATGATGGTCCTAATAGTTTTGGCGTATGTGATCAACCATTTGAAGCCATTCTTATTCCCACTGTTCGGAGGCTCTCACTAATGCATCGACTTGGTCTTGGCGAGCTAGAAAAGAATGCTCTAAATCTTGAATTCTAAGTGTCAAAGCTTCATTTTCAGCTTAGTTTACTCTCAAATCCTAGACTTAAGCTTTTAACCGTTCATTCTTCCTTCGATAAGTTGATGCAAGAGCCTGGGTTCTAACCATCTTTTCCTTATTGACCCTAGCAGCTTCTCTCCATTGGTGTAGTACCTTTTCAGAGTGGTAATTTTTGTCCTTCACTCAACCGATGACTTTCCAAGTCTTCAAGACTTCTTGCTTTGTTAAGGGCCACATAATCTTTTTTCAAACTCTCGAGGTCCTCCTTGAGGTTATTTTTCTCTTTGATAGCCCTATTCATCTCGCCATACCTAAGGCTGAGGTCCATTTTCAATTGACTATTTTCCTCCTTTAATCGAGTAACCTCATTGGCAAAGGTCACTCTTTCTTGTTCGAACTCTTGCTTGAGTAATTCAACTTTAGAGGGAAACTCTTTAATTGGCATTTGTGATGTCTCGATACCAGATAAGGGCACAGTGTGATTAATTCATCAAACCCTCATTCATCATATCCTAGGGTCACATTACTCCCTCTCTAATACCTTTCCATGCAGCAAGTTTGTTTCCATGCATGAAAGGCTAGTTGGATTTTCGACTAGTAATCGGACTCACCATAGTCGAAATCCCACAACTCTAAGTCTTGGACGAAAGGGATGAACTGAGGACACTGAAACTATTGAATGAATAAAAGAGAGACGTAGCTAGTATTTCCCCATAATCCCATGAGTGGCATGCAGCTGTAATCTCTGCATCGACATATGACCATCTATGGGAAAAACCAAAAGGCTTTCATTATCTCCTCCCCTTTAAGGTTCTAGAATTTTTGGACCCACTGCTTTTTATTTGTCTTGAGGCCATTCCTTCTCAAGAACCTTAAAGATAGGGTTAAAGCTAGGTAAGAAATAGTGCAACATCCTACTTTCTTTCGGGCTAAAGTAACAATGAACCAAATGTGAAGGAATGGTCCACACCCGATGAAATCACCCATACCCATTTTCTTACAAAAATTAAGAGCTCGAATAGTTTCGACAAATATGGCCGGGGCGGGATTAATGTTGCAGCATAACAAGAAAAGACATTTGCTACTATAGCTTTAGCATAGCCTAATGTCTTAGGGAATATAACTAGACCATATATCTCCAAAGCATAGATATCTTAGATTTTTTGGAACTTGCCATCTTTTCTTTCAAACTGGCCCATGAGATGCATTCACTGTTCCCATTTGTTTTGATATGACTCCTAATCCAAGACTCTATTGCCCTAAAGATTTGAGCTAATCTTTTCTTGTACTTTAGAGGATTCAATGTTTTGCAGTGTATCCTGTTGATCTTTGCCCTTTAAATGTTGAGAAATGCAATGTATTCATCAACTATGGAGACCATGTCTTCATGATTGAAAGTGAAACACCAGTATGCTGGATTCCAAAATTGAGAGGCCGCTTGCAACAAACCAACATCCAAATGAGCTTGAAGCAGAAGAGTAATATCTCTGTATTTCTTAGTGAATAATTCCCTTTCAATGCTGTCCAAATTGGTCCATAAATCCTTAGATCTTGCCAATCATTTTAACAGTACCCTATCTTGATCCTTTCATGCATTATTGAGACATGCCCCGGTTTAAGGGCTTCTCCATCTTTATGCTATCAGTATTCTGACCATGCTTAAACTTTCTTAAAGGGCTTTAGCTCTAAAGATTATCTAATGGTGATGGTAGTTATGATGAAATGATGCATGGTGAAAAGGAAAGCAAAAAAGGGAACAAGTTAGTAACCAATATGAAATAATAAGCAAAAGATAAAGAAATGAAAGAATAGCAGCAAAAGTGAATCACAAAATTTTCCCTAAGAATAGGCGATATGATGACTAAGGCAAACATGATGAATATAAATGTTGAGGCATAAACAGGTAGCATATCGGCATGTCCATATTAAAATTGCCTTTTCCCGAAGTAACAAGATACCTTGTGAGGACTAAGACTAACCACTTAAATGATGACGTTTGTTCATCACCTTCTATGTTAAGTACATGCTAAGCCATCATTCGGGCAGCATGACTACTTATTTCAAGATGGCATTGCAGGTAATGCCATTCACTTGTCTTTACTCACTTATTAAAAAGGACTTGTCATCGAACGTAACAGCATATCCTGAAGGAATGATCATAAAATGACAAATGCTGGTGACAACGTTCACTCATCATCATCCGCATAACTATGATATATAATAGTAGAAGTAAAAAATGTTTCCCTGAGTGATCCTATTGTTTAGGTTATTCTAGTAGCATTCGGTATGGTTCGACATGGTTTAGCTTGTAGAGCTCACTATATGAGTTTAAGTCGATGCTTATCTTGATATTCAAATTGCTCCTCCATCTAGTAATAACAATTGGGGCACCCCGATCTTAGGCCTATCATGGGTTTGGAGAAACAGGTTTGATCTGATGGGTGTATTTCCCTATGCAAATGTGGAAGGGTACTTACAAGAGATATAGGTAGTTTCCATCCTAGAAGGTTTTACCATGCCTATGCGAAGGGTTACTCACGAAGGCGGATTGCTCACTTCCTCTTAATAATTTAGATCCTAACTGTACCATGGTGTTTGTTAGGAATATAGTGTAAATGTAAGTGCACAGTATGTGTTGAGGAAACAATCAAACCTTTTTATTTCACTCCCATATTACCATATTTATTCAAGTTAATATGAATAATCCCTAACAATCATAGGATAAAAACATAAACAATAGAGATTAGTAGGCAAAAATAAAAAAGGAATTATATCTAAATAATGATGAAACTGAAGAACTAAGAACCAAGTGAGCAATATCTAGTTATAGGCCTAACTCTCTAGGTTTACTCCCTAGCAGAGTCACTAAGTTATTGCCATGTGCCCGGCATTTAAAACTTTAGACGATCCGAAAGGCGTAACGCACATGACTTAAAATAAATGATGGTTGGTCATGATCAAGCCTTTGAGTTATCCCTTGATCAGGATTTGGATTCGCTCATCTGACTTAAAATAAATTATTGAAGAATAACTGCGATGACAATTTTAGAGACCGATTTGGATTCGCTGGTCATTTGAAGAACGAAGACAGTTTTTATCAAAGCAATCTAAGGCATCCAGAAGAGAGAAAATTTTGGGTGCTTTTGACGTAAAACGGGGTTGGAGATCCCCAAAGATAGAGTTAGGAAAATATTTAGGAATAAAAAATTTGTATCTTTTTTTTAAAAAAAATGGGTTGGAGTATCCCCTCAGAGTAGTGGTGTTGGGGTATCCCTAAAGTTAGGAAAACATTTAGGACCAAGAAGAAAATTTACATTTTTAATTAAAAATGGGGTTAGAGTATCTCTTTTGAGTAATGGAGTTAGAGTATCTCTATTAGTGAAAATTTTAATATGAAATACTATTTTTTGTATTTTAATCTTAATCCAAGTCAAAAGAGGCTTATGTTGTGGGGGAACCAACTGGACGCATTTTAAGACATTCGAACATCTCAATAAAAGGGGATAAAAAAACTAAGATAAAAACAAGAGACAACATTGTGTCACATTCCTTCCCTAATTTATTTCAGGCTTGTCTGAAGGCTTTAGGCTGTGAATAAGGTATCATTAGAAAGATAACTCGATAAGGTTTAATGTAAAAATATTTCAAAAATTCTAGATGGTCACTTTCTAAGCGAAATTAATTTTTGAAGTTAAGTCTATATTGACACTGGTAGCACATCCAAGGGAAAAGACATGCCAAACTTTGAAAAATTATTTCGAGCTCATCCCAGATTGTTAAATTGTGAACAATATCTTTCCTAAAAGGGAATTTCATAAACTCTTAGGAAAAATACTTAAAAAACTTCATCAAAATCATTTGATAGGCCAAAATGGCCAAAATAGAATGTTGCATGTTGGTTCCAGGGGTTTCGACCAACAAAGGTTTGAAAAATTATAACTCACTCATCCGGGATGATTCGGGGGCAAATAAGACACCTTAAAAAGGTACTTCGATGTCATTTAAGAAAAAAATATTAGAAAATCAAAAGAAATATATTGTGGCTCAAAAATGATTTTCCAAATTCAGATTAAGTACTACCAGAACAAAAACATGGGAACTATTTGATATTCTAATTTTTTTCGAAGATAGACTTGGGTCTAGGATGTCTGAACGTCCATGACAGAAAGTAACATGGGCTTCATAAGTTCATTCCACAATCCTAGATAGTTGGGGATGATGGAATAACTCGTTGACCATGTTACTAAAGGGAACATGAGACTCAAGATTAAGGTTTAATACAAAATGGATTTCTTTTTTTGAAAAATGAACTTATTTCACCAAGAATCCACAACTAAAATGTTGATTTACCCTTAAGATTAGGAGACCAATTTGATGAAAGCATTAAGTCCATCTACTCTTCACCTATTGAGGTAGCATGAACCTAACTTGGGGATGTTTCTAAAAATTAGGTTTTAAGAAACAAGAATGCATTTTGATGGAGATATCATGAACAAAATGCAGCACATACAAAGATAAACATAGGATAAGCCTGTAAACATACAAAGATGACATGTTGACATGAAAATGGGTGACATAAATGTAAAAAGATGACAAATATGGTGCATGGAGACAAGATGAACATGTTTGAACAAGGGAATGGATGTTGGAGTTGTTAAGACAGCATTTTTATTTCATGAGACTCCTTAAAACACAAGAAAATGTTTGAACATACCTGAGACATGTTAAAGTAACCATTTAAATATGAAATGGATATGTGAATATGGAAGGAACATGGCAAAAGATGCATGAATAAAGGCTGTGTAATGATGAAAATGAAGTATGGTGAGTTTATATATCCCACAACATCAAGGTGTCAAAAGGGTCATATAAATACTAAGACTACCACAACCATCAAAATAGCAAATGTCTGGAAGAAGGTAAAAAATATACCAATAAAAGCTTGAACCTTCCTCCTTTTTAAAAGTAGTGACTTTAAGCATAGTTCCTTCCATTTGTTTGCTATTATTTAGCAAAAAAAGGGTGAAAGGAAGAAGCTTTATAATAATATGGTTGTTGGTGGGGTGTTTTAAGGATGAAACTATGTGAAAAGTTAAGTTTTTAAAGGTGTTCTGGTGGTGGTTTTAGAGATCTAGGGAATAGAGGTTGGTTGAGGGTAAAAGGTAATAGAATAGTGTTTTTAGTGAGTTTTTGAAGCTGAAGTTGTTAAAAGATTTATGGGGATGGATGATGAGTTTTTTGAGATTGCTGGAGAGCCTTCTTGATAGCTGAGACTTTTTTTAAGATAGTTGGGAGAGTCCTTTATTCAATGCTCAACCACTACTTTTAGAAGATAATGCAAGGGCATTTTTTATTTTCCTTTTTGCACTAGGGGACATCTTCAGTTACCATGCTCAGCTAACTCTCTTCTTATTGGTTCTACCATGCTGAGGAGGTAGAAAGGTTGTGACAGCTTGCAACTATATGCTTGCCATACCCTCTTACACCTGTATGTCTCATGAAAGTAACCTTTTTCATTGATTGTTTGGGCTTCGAAAATTTGTCTGAATCTGTTAATGAGGCCATAGTTACGGTTTGCAATAAGTTATGATAATTCCTTGGTGCAAAACATGTTTAAATCGGGTTTTCAAATGCTGAAAAGTAGCTCGAACTGGGCAAAAATGTCTTGGTGTATCGACACAAAACATGTTGTATTGATACACAAGGTACTTTTTACTCCTGAGTATCGATACAATGAGCTGTGTATCGATACTAAGAGCAAAAATGTTTCTAGTCTTGAGACATAAAGGCCTATATCGATACTCCATGGATTTGTATCAATACTCATGCTTGTGTATCAATACATTTTGTCAAAAATACAACTTTGGCTACTACCAAGGTCTGTATTGATACAAACATGCTAGGTATCGATATCATATCTCAGGTGTTACTAAGAGCAAAAAAGTTTCTAGTCTTAAGACATAAAGGCCTGTATCGATACTCCATGGATTTGTATCAATACTCGTGCTTGTGTATCAATACATTTTATCAAAAATACAACTTTGGCTACTACCAAGGTCTGTATTGATACAAACATGCTAGGTATCGATACTAAACTGTCTTGTATCGATACTACATGTGAAAATTCAATTTTTTAACAATGTAAAGCCTCATATCAATACTTGTGCATTAATATAACTTACACGTACCCATGGCTTCTCGAGTTACCTCAACTTGATCACAAACAATGGGAAATTGATTCGTGTATAACCTTAGTGACACCATGAATAGTGGCTTTTGATGCCTCATTTTTATATTTTTCTTTAATATGGTTCTTAGGCATTTCAAACCTTCCTAAAAAAAATTTCTCATCTCCCAATTTTTATTTTAATTTTTGATTTTATCATCTTTCACCTAAGCCCTAAGATGCTAGAAGTGGGTTGGACAAAATCAGGTGTCTACAATTTGTTTATCAAATGATAAATTGTTCATATGTGGTGAATAATCATTTTCACATAAAGAGTATAATTGAACTTTAAGATAACATGATCAAGTAGGTAAAATAGACTTTAGTCTTAAGTTGATCATGGATATCATATGAGGGTATTATACGTATGACAAGGTCATTGGACTAAAAGGCTATTTATAAAGCTTACATAATATAGCATATAATTGGGAGTGTAATCTTAGGTATTTAGTTGTATGATTCTGAGATTAATAATTATATAATTATTTATTTGGTATAGAATAATTACTATATAGATTATTGTAGCCTAATTATATATGTCCAATTAGTCCCTTCACTAGCTCAGATACATTCCTTTTAGAGGTGTAGGCGTTTACTTCAGTAAATAAATGAAAGATAATTTTTGGTATTATTTATTTAGAATATTTTTTTAATTTGATTAAATATTTATTTAGACAAGAATTAATAATTTAAATTAACTATATTTATATTCTGATAAATATAGAAATTAATTTAAATTAAATAGATATGGAAAATTAATTATTTATATAATTAATTTGAAATCTATAAAGTTTTATTTAAATATTTATTGATAAATTAAATATGAATAATATTCTAAATAAATTAAGAAAATTTATTTTATTTATTTTAATTTGCTATGAAAATTAATTATTTTACTATAGTTAATTTTATTTTGATAATTAGTACATAATTATTCTATTCGAATAAAATTGCCATGATTTTATTTCGAATTAAAATTGGAGTTATGGAAAAATTATTGGGTCAAATAAAATTAACAGTTTAATCAGGATTTTTATTAAGTATTTAGATAAATAGGCTAAACTCCTTAAAATAAATTAGGCCAAAATAATGTATGAGTAAAGGGCTTGGCCGAATTTGAAGCTTATACCCACGTTAGGGTTGGTAACAAATTAGGGTTTTATGGAGGTGGTTAGGCTATCTTGTTACCTGATATAAATAAGAGGCAACTACCTATAGTTTCAGATTAGACTCTGTTGCCACACTTGGGGTTTCTAATCACAACATCTCATGGTTCTAAACTTGTTGGCGTAAGGTGGTCATTATAGAGAACTACACCGTATGAATCTATAGTTGATTGAGACAAAGCCCACACACTCTACCATCCAAAAATTAGAGAATAGTGGAGAAGGCTAGTTGGTTGAAGCTTTCACATGGATCTATAGATTCTTGGACAGCATCTGCAAATCTTCAACTTAAGTAATTGATTACGGTGTTTTTATTATATATGATAACATGATCTAATATGATCTAGTTTAAAAAATTTTAAAATTTTGTTGTCCAAACTGATTTGTTTTTTCATATACAAAATTCATGTCCCACCATCACCTCTACATGTGATGATAGCCCATGGCCTTCCTAAAATTTAAGGCATGGATATGATCAAACCTATCATTCCTAAGGCTTCCAATGGACATAGATTTATTCTAGCTGTAATTGATTATTTTACCAAGTAAGTATAAGCTTTTTCGTATGCCAATCTTACCAAATTCATCATGCGCAAATTTGTAAAATGGGGTGTCATTTGCAGATATGGACTTCTAAACAAATCATTAAGATAATGTGCAAAACATGAAAAACTAGATGATGCAAGCAGTTTATTCTTAATTCAAAATTTAGCATCATAACTTAGTGCTGTATCCCTCAAGAATAAAAATGTGGTAGTTGAAGCAGCCAACAAAAGCATTAGGAAAATAGTCAAGAAAATGGCTGAAACATGGAAAAATAGGCACGAAAAGCTACCCTTTGCATTGCACGTCTACTGTATAGTAGTTCAAAGTTCCACAGGTGCTACCCTATTCTTTTTAGTTTATAGGATAGAAGCCATTCTACCTATTGAGTTTGAGACTTCACCACTTAGGGTTCTAATGGAATCATAGCTGGAAAAAGCCGAATGGGTTAGGAAATGGTATGAGCAACTTGATCTCATCGACGAGAAAAGAGTAAAAGCTATCTATCATGGACAAATATACCAAAAGCATACAATGAAAGCCTACAACAAGAAGGTTCATCCCTATTAGTTTTGAGAAAGAGACTTGGTGTTTAAATAGATTCTCCTAATCCATAAAAATGCTCAAAGAAAATGGATCCCAAACTATGAAGGACCTTATGTAGTGAAATGTCTTTTTGGGGGGAGCTCTGATCCTAACTGAGATAAATGGCGGTGACCTGCCTAACCCTATGAACTTTGATTCGGTCATGAGATACTACACTTAATGAAAACCTAAAATGGCATCCTACAATCTAAAAAAAAACCTCGGATGAAAACCTAAAAAGGTGCCCAAATGAACAAACCCACTTAAGTTGAAAACCAAGAAGGGCAACTTAAGTAACCAAAGCTCACCCTTACTTAAACCTAACCAAATCTAGGCCAACAGCAACCTAACCTATCCATCATACTGTGTTGAAATATTAAATCATAATCTAACCTATCCATTAAACTGATATCAGAAAGATTGATCGATCAAGAAAGAACTTCAAAAATGCTTAGTAGAAGATTCATGTCATTAGCATCAGAGGCACCGATGGCCCAAAACATTTACCCTTAAATCTCTTTGTACATTTCAGATCAGTTCATGAATTGTACTATTTTCCTTTTGAAATGAAATGCAATCACTTGTTTCTTTTGCAACTTTCTTTTGCCATACTTGCATACATTATTGCATTATGTTTTGTAATGCTTGATAAATGTTCAAAACTAATAATAGGATTTCCTATTATTATTTTAACGTCGATAAAAATTTTATGGGAACATCTTTTCATCTCTAAAGGCTATAAATGAACCTAGTGTAACCTTTAGACATTCTTATTCTGAAAAAAAGCTCAACACTTTCTCCCCAACAAACTCAGTCGAAACTTAAAGATAAAAATTTCATTTTTGATCTTTGTCATTAGCAGCTAAAATTCAAATCAGTTAAATCAAACTATCAAAAGCAACCTTTCAATCAAACCAAAAACTAGCCTACCAAATTTGTTAATGACCCCTATCATTAAAAGAATCTCAAACATAAGCCAATCAATCTTAGAGACCTTTGTTTGTAATCATGGGTTGCTTGTACCATCTGATGACAACTTTAACCATTTATTACCTTTAAACGTGAAGAGTAAGATTGGTAGACTCTAGGGCAACATGATGCCCAATGGAGCTTTTGGACGAAAGCCAACTAGAAACACCACAACCAATTATCGGATTAGGCTTCTGAATCATCACACTGGCATCAGTTAAGCATGCATTTGCATCCTCATGCATCATTCACAAAACAATTAATGATCTTTTAGGAATAGATTCCTAACTCTAAAAGTTCTAATCTAGCAAAAACTTCAAGTACAAATTCTTGCTTTCGAGAAGCCCTAAATGACTCTAGGTAAGAATACTTAACCCCATGAGCTCACAAATCGAAAGTCATCTATGTAAAGTATCTTATTTATTTAATTATTATTTTTGTCTATGAAACGTTAAACACTTATCCTTTTATTCTACGAAGAGCTGGACACCTACTAGTTCAGTCCATGAAGAGTTTAATGCCTATCCCATAGTCCACAAAAGTCTGGATGCCTATTTTCTTAGTCTACAAAGAGCAGGATGCCTGTCGAGTCTATCCACAAAGTGCTGACACCTATAGAGTCAGTTTATAAAGAGCTAGATGCCTATTGAGTCAATCCATAAAGAGTTAGGCATCTATCAAGTATATCCACAAAAAGGCCAGACACTTGTTGAGTTAATCTACAAAGAGCAAAATGCCTATCGAGTGTGTCCACAAAGAGCTAGGCACTTGTTAAGTTAGTCTGCAAAGAGTTGGAATGTCTATCGAGCCCATCCCTAAATAGATGAGCACCTATTAGGTTAATCCATAAAGAGCTAGACACCTATTGAGTTAATCCATAAAAAGCTAGACACTTATCGAGTTTGTCCATAAAGAGCTAGACACTTATTGAGTTAGTATACAAAGATCTAGAGACCTATTGAGTCTACCCAACAAAAAGCTACGTATATGTTTAATTTATCCTAAAGTGTGGACACTAGTCGAGTCTGTCTACAAAGGGATAGGCACCTATCGAGTCAAAATCCATATCAATTGACGCCTGCCAAAAGGGTACAAACCATAAAAGAACCCAAAAACCTAATCCAAAGATTAAACCCTAGAAACCTTATTTAGACTTTTATTAAAATCTTCGCCAATATATAGTATCCATCATGATGAAACATTAATTTGATTTCATTTTTTGCAGGCACTCATGAGGCATCATTTTGCCCTAAACAAAATAATGTCTTTTCATCTTTGGCTATTTTCTAATACTCAATAACGACTAAGGAGAGGTAGCTGTAAACACCCATTTTTTTAGGACAACATTCAAGGCATTGAGCTCATCGTTTGAGGCAACATCAAAGTCATTCAGATGAGAATGGATTAGTTTCCAATTATTCATAACTTAAGTAAGATGTTCAGAGAGCTAAAGGCATATTTTTGCATGTACGTATCGATACATAGCCTTTGTGTATTGATACAGGGCTTTCACGTCATCAAAATTCAAAATACCATAGGTTGTATTGATACAAATGGGGCATATATTGAATCATTTGCTTAATGTATCGATACATTGGTTAAATGTATCGATAAAGTTGACCTATCAATTTGCATATTCAGTCATATTCGATCATTTTGTAGTCTCATAATCGTGTTTAAGGTTTTTATGTTTATATCAATTTTGATACTTTATAATTTGTATTATGTAGATTTTGAGAATGTAACGTGTCATGTCATGTTTTTTTTACCTTATGCATGTCATATTCATGTAATAAGTCTAGATACAAGACTTGGCAGTAACTAAAATTTGATTTTTGGACAAAATGTATCAATGCATAAACGATTGTATCAATATATTCTGTAAATATATCGATGCATTCTGGGTTTTTTGCCCAAATGTATCGATCTAATACTTAATGTACCAATACATCTTGGTAAAATTGCATAATTGATGGCATTTTTTTAGTTCTTGCATCCTTAGGTTAAAATTCTGATTTAGCCACATGTTTGGCACAAAAAATCATCCAAATTCATATCAAGCTTTATCATTGGATATAATTGATTTTTTAGGCCCAAAACAACTAGGAAATAGGACACTTTCATGAAATATGTAGCTTATCAGGGGGCAAGATTGGACTTCTCCATGTGCAGGCTACATGAAGCAGTTTGCTTCATCATTTTGGTTGCCCAAACCGATTAAAACAAAGATAGCTTAGCATAGTAGCTAAGGTTGCCCATATGGTTTAATGGGAAAACTAAAAAACATCCTTATTTTGACTGTTCAACATTGGCTAAACATTTGTTTATAAAAGTGCAAATTTTGGCTGAGGAAAGGAGGATGCACAAACTACATTTTCAAGAAAAAATGCTTCATTTTCATAACTCTTTCAAGCAACCCTCCAAAACCCTTATTTCCTACTTCTTTTCACCACCAAACTCCTTTTCATCCATAGTATTGCCTCAAAGCTCATCTTTGCTGCTCATTCTATCTTATCTCTAGTAAATAAAAAAAGTAAGCCAAAAACTGAAAACATAAAAATAAAACCATAGAAAATAGAAATTACAACTTTGAATGGAGAAGGAAAAAGGAGTTTTACAAGCTTAGTTGGGATATTTTCTACATTTCTCTTTATTTCTTTGCATGGAAACACACCTTATATTATTCTAGCTAACCAGTACTCATGAAACCATGACCTTCTTAGGAAAGCACACATCTTTGAGTTTGTTTTAATGACATCTTAAGTTTATGATGTTTAGATATTGCTTGAATGCTTAAAATTCATATTTTTCTTTGTTCGTCCCTGAATAGCCATTGTTTTATCAATACTTGGTATTCTCTATTATCATCCATGCATAATCCTTAATGATGCATTGTAATTTCAAAGTGCCATGATATGCTAGTAGGCTTGATAATGTTTTGCACTAGTTTGATGACAAAAAAAACATATCTTTGGTACTATAAAAATTTTCCACCACTTGTTTCATGCCATGAAAGCTTTTTCTACCATGTTCATATCACCTTTCATGTTGTCATAGGCCTCCTCTTAAATGTCCATGCAGTATTCATGCATTTTTTGCATGTTTTACTTGATGATAATGTTGTCTTGTTGATGCTTCAGCATATATTTGTCATTTGATGCCACGCTTATATGTCTTCCATAATTGAAAATGCCTTCCTAGTGCCTTTCTCTTATGTTTGTTTGTTGCAAAATTTGTTTTACAACCCCTAACTTAAGTCTATGTCAGCTTTAATAAAATGGAGATTAACATAGATTTAACATTTTCACTAATTGGTCCTCTCATTGTAGGAAAATCAAGCCTTCTATATCAAGATTTAAGGTTAAATGAGGCTAAATATTTTAATTTTGAAAACAAAATATCCTTTTTAAGTTTTTCTCAAGTTGCTTGTGCCTTGATTTTGTGTTTGGAGTCTTTTTCTTGTGACATGGTTATTGGGCTATCTAATCATCCTAAAATACTTTGGGTTGGTACGAATGAGCTTGTGAAGTCACTGTCACTGATTTCTTTTGGTCATGGCTTGAGTTTAGTTCTACAAAACCCAAAAAACCAAGAAAGTCTGTCAACATTGTAGCCATGACTTAAAAAATTATTTGTGGATTCTAAATGATTTTTTAAACTTTTATAGTATTTTTCCCAGAAAGGACATCAAATTACCTTTCCAATGGTATCTTGTTTGCCTTTGAAGCATTCTAAATGAGAAAATTATGGTTTTTTGAACTTTTACTACCTCAAACCCTTGGAATTAGTAATTTTTATTCTATTTGGACTATTCGGCCTATCAGATGATTATTCTAGATTTTTCAAACATTTTTTCCAAAAGCTTTGAAATTCTATTTTAAAAAAATCACTGTTTGTGATTTAATGATTTCAAATGAGTCCAAGATGATTTTTCAAAGTTGCATTTTTCCCCTACACTTGCTATCAATACTAAACCAAACTCAACTTCAAAAATTAATCCTTCATAGGAACGATTTTATAGGATTTTTAGAATATTTTTATATTAATTCTTATTAAGTAAGCTTTCCAACTTTATCTTGTCTGCCCTTGAAGCTTTTTGATGAACCTGAAATAAATTCGAGAAGGTGGATAACACAATGTTGTACCTTACTTTTGGATTTAAGAAAAATCAATTGAATTTTCCCGAATCACATCTTCAAGTTATTCGAATGCCTTAAATTGCATCCAATTAGTTCCCTTATAGAGTCATGTGTCGCAAAACGAGTTCCATTAGGCTTGGATCACGATATAAATGCTTTTTAGAATTAATTTTATCTCTTTTTTAATTTATCAATTTTAATTTACAAATTATATTTCATCAAAAAAATAAAAAAATAAAATCTTCCATAATTACCAAAATTTCTACCTTTGGGGATACTCCAACCCCATTTTCTAACCTTCATCCAAAATCTAAATTTTCTCTCTTTCAAATATCCTTGAGCCTTTTAATTAAAATCTCTTTTTTCATACACTAAGTGACCACCAAATCCAAATGCCTTTCGAAGCTGTCATTTAGGTTATTCGTTAATAATCAAAGACAATCGTGAGATGCACCTCGACTATCTTCTTTTTCCATTCTTTTGTGTGTTTATTTTTATGCAATATTTATTATATCTTTTTTCATCTTACTAATATGTTTTTTTTTGTAGTGTACAATTTGCATTCATATTTCCAAATTGTTTTAAAAAATTATAAAGCAATTTCCATGTTGTTATCTCTCTAGTGCTTGACACAGAATATCGACTTTTAAAAATTTAAATTCATAGATCATTTTTAGTTAAAAGATCTCTATGTTCCCTACCTTCTTTGGGGTGTATATAAGATTCAATTTTTCTTTAAAAACTTAAACTTACTTACTTATACAAAATTCATGCATTTAAAGGGGATTATATCAAAATAATAACAAGTTAAAACCATAGAAATTGAAACGACATAAGACATAGCTAGTGGTTACCTATTTTAGGCATCGTTAAGATGTTAGTACTTTTTTAAGCATAACCAACTCCCAAACCCAAGTAATGAATCTCTAGACACTATAGACCTTGCAATTGATTTTTTTTAGTTTCATAACTCAGAATGTTAGTTTCATTAGGCATCTGATCGTGCCTAGCCCAAAGTGATTGGCAGTGACTCCAAGTTTTTGGCCACTGCATGATGGCCATCCAAGACTAGTTGCATAAGCAACTTGTCTCATGGCCTTCTCCCTACTCTCATCTTATTATGCCTAATCTAAATCCTAATCAAGGGATGTCCCCAAATCATACTGTTAAGTCATGTGTATCATTTGAGTGATTGGGTAAGGGCACATCGCAAAAGCATGCTCTCTATCCATTTGGTTACCTCCCAATAAACACCTGGTTTAGTGTTCTAAGCTTGGCATAGATCCATGCTATCATTTATCAGCATATGTTGGCTTTTAGATTGGTACCTCCTCTTCATCCTATGTTATGAAGTTCTTATAATATGTCTTTAGCCTGTGTCCATTCACTTTGAGCACCTTATTTGTCTTGAGACTTTTAATTTCAATTACATGATGAAGGAAGATATTAGTTACTATAAAAGGTCCTACCATATGGGAATGTAACTTACCCAGAAATCAATGTAAGGCATGAGTGGAATAGAAGAACCTTTTGCATAAAAGCAAAGTTTTTTCTTGATATCATCCTATCATGGAAAGCCTTAGTCTTTTCATTGTAAATTTTAGAGCTCTTATAGGCATCATTTCTTTTCTCCTTAAGTACTTACAATTGAAGTTTCCATTGAATATCTGCTGCATCCATTTCCATGTTGCATCATTTTAGCACCCAATATACCATGTTCTAATTCAACCAAGAGACGGTATGGCTTACCATAGACCAATCAATAAGGAGACATAATAATGAGCGTCTTATATACTGTTCAATAAGCTCAAAGTACATCATTAAGGCGTAAACTCCAATCCTTTCAATTTGGGTTAACCGTCCTTTCAAATGATGGACTTCACTTTTCGATTTGGCCACTAGTTTATGGATGATATTTAGTGGAGACCTTATGTATAATATTGTATTTCCTCAAAAAAGCTTCCATAGACCAATTATAAAAATGTGTACCTCTATTGCTGATCTTAGCCTTAGGTGTTCCAAACCTTGTAAAGATATTAGACTTTACAAAATCTATAACAACTTTAGTGTCATCAATCTTAGTAGCTTTTGCCTCCACTCATTTTGAGACATAATCAACAAGTATGATGTAAAGGTTACCAATAGAAAAAGATAAGGTCCTATGAAATCAATTCCCTATACATAAAAATTTCCACAATAAATATAAGAGATTAAGGCATTTTATTCCAAGCACTTAAGTTATCCATTCTTTGACACCAATCACAAGACTGGCAAAAGAGATATGAATCTTGAAATAATAAAGGCTAATAAAACCCACAATCAAGTACTTTCAGTGCTATTCTTTTTATCTAAAATGCCCTCACATACATAAGAATAACTAAAAATTAAAATAGAAAGAAATTAAATTTTAAGTAATAGAACTTGATCAAAGTAATACTTCCAAAGATATGGATCATCCCAAATGTAATATATAGCATCACTCTTGAACTTGTCCCTTTAAGCTCTGGTCAAATCTTTCAACAACTTCTTAGTAGCTAAATAGTTAATAATGCCAACATACCAAGGAGTTAACACGCCTATTAAAAGGAGTTGCTTATCTGGAAAGTTTTCATCCAATCAAATTGTGTCTTCTTCATGAACTAGGTGGCTAAGGCAGTCTGCAACCAAGTTTTTACTACCTCTCTTATGTTTTATTTCCAAATGATCTTTTACAGTGATCTTTTTCAAGATGTGTATCCACATATTCAATCTTTGTTTTGCATCCATTTTTATGAGCAAATACTTTAAAGCTGCATTATCAGAATAAGTAGTTACTTTACTACCAATTAAATAAGAATGAAATTTCTCTAAAGCAAAAATAACTGCTAATAGCTCCTTTTTAGATATGAAATAGTTGAGCTATGCATTATTTAAAGTGAAGGCATAATATCTGGCATGTGGTGCTTTGCCAATTCGCTACCCTAAAATAGCTCCTGGAACATAATTATTTACATTGCATATGCTCAAATCAAAAGTTCTTTCAATGTCTGGAATGCCTTTTGGCATTTATCATCAAAGTACAAGGGCATATCTTTTTGTAACAACTTGCATAAAGGTAATGCTATCTTCAAAAAGTCCTTATTAAATTTATGATAGAAAACTTGCATGACCAAGAAAAAATGAACCTCTTGCACACTTGTGGGAAGTGGCAAAGAATTTTAAAATTATCAACTTCTATTCACCCAAAAAAAATAACATGCCCTAGAACTATACCTTAATTCACCATAAAATGACATTTTTCCCAGTTTAACACAAGGTTAGTTTCCATGCATCTTTCAAGCACAAATTTTAGATTGTCTAAACATTTATCAAAAGAATCACCATAGACATTAAAATCATCCATCAACACCTCTATGATGTTCTCTACATAATTAGAAAATATGCTAACTATACACCTTCAGAAGATGGCTAGTGCATTGAAAAGATTAAACCACTTGCGTCAGTGAGCAAATATCCTAACGGGCATGTGAAGGTTATCTTTTCTTGGCCTTCTAGAGCAATGATAATTTCATTATAACCTAAGTAGCCATAAAAAAACAATAATGAGAATGATCAACTAACTTTTCAAGCATTTAATCAATAAAAGGCAAAAAAAAGTGGTTTTTATGAGTGATCGAATTTAGTTTGCTATAGTCGATGCAAACTCACCACCCCATTTGAACTCAAGTAGGAATAAACTTATTATCTTTATTTTTCATAGCAGTGATGCCATATTTATTAGAAACCACTTATATCAGGCGCACAAACTTGCTATATGAGATTGGATAGATTACCTCAACATCTAAAAGCTTTATTATCTCTTTTTTCACAACTTTCATCATTAAAGGATTTAATCAATGTTGTGCTTGTCTTGTTGATCTTGATCCTTCCTCTAACAGTATGGTTTATGTACTTGGGTGGGCGTATCCCTTTAATGTCAACAACAGTCTTAGCAATTTCTATTTTATAATCTCTAAATGCATAAATAAGTCTCTTTTCTTGCAATGGTGTGAGATCTTTAGTAATGACAATCAACAACGTATCCTTCTTGCATAAGAACACACATTTTAAATGATTTGGTAATGGTTTTTAATTCCACGATTGGGGCTTACACAATTTAAGGTAAAACTTTCTCATTAGATATACGCAAATTAATGAATGAAACACCAAACCTTTCATCACTAATTGATAAAATGTGTAGAAATGCCGTTGCCTCCTCTACATTTTCACTAAAAGCCAACTCCTTTTTTAATGTTTTAGATTTCTCTATCCCAAGCTAACTTAAAATCTTGCTACACTGAAGGATTAATAACATCAACTATAAAAATAGAGTGCAAATCATTAAGATATCTCATGACTTCAAATATATTGCAATGAATCACCTAGCCATCAAATTCCATTGAAAGTTACCATCACTAACATCAATCTTGGTTCTAGCTATCTTTAAGAATGTTCTTCTTAATAAAATTATGGTTAGATTAGAAGGTGTCTCATCTTCCATCTCAAGAACATAAAAATTAGTAGGAAAAACCAATTCATTAACTTGTACAAGAACATCCTCCACAACTCATTTTCGACATGCATTAAAATGATCAGTGACTTGTATAATAACACAAGTTTCCTCTAAAGGGCCAAGATTCAAGGAAGCATAAATAAAGTATGGCATAACATTAATAGAGGCTCCTAAATCTAACATAGCTCATTCAAACCTAATGCAACTAATTGCACAAGGTAAAGTGAATGTACTAGAGTCTTTGCACTTTGGTGGAAGTCTTTTTTGGAGAAACGTAGGGACATTCTCCTTCACTTTTACATTTTCATCACCCTTTAGCTTTTATTTAGAGTTGCATAATTTTTTGAGAAACTAGGCATAAAGGTATGTTTACTTATACCTTTTGAAAGGTTTCCAGAATCTTTTTCTCTTATTCCTTATTATTGGATTTTGTAAAATTATGTGAAAATGATGGAAGAGTAATATGTGAAGGGTGGAAGGTTTAGGGCTTACCTTAGTTAATGGTTTTGGCTATGATGATGCATCGATGTTTTTTCATGTTTGACAACACTCTCCTTAGTTAGCACTAATGGTGGCATAATAAATGGTTTCATAATAAATGGTGTCTTAAGTTGTTTTCCATTTCTTAAAGTCATAGCACTTGCATTTTCCTTGGGATTCACTATATTTTGAAAAGGATAACTTGCATGAATCCTTTGCCTCCAATCTACTCACTATTATAGCTAATTGCCCTATTGCCCTATTGATTCTCCAAGTTTTGGATATTTACCCTAGTTTCTTGTTGAAATAGCATAGTATTAGTTGTAAAGGTTTTAACAATGATTTTCAAAGACACCTAAGTTTTCTAAAGTTTATTGTTGTTAAGCTTGATATGGCTATTATATCATTTGCTAAAAAATCGATGGTCAATTAGGAAGGAAGTAAAAAGCAACTTGTTATTGATTCCTTGCATAGTTGAAGTTTAGATAATCCGTTCGTCCTAGATTACATGTGTTTAAAAAGGGATCATACTTGCGTTGTTGGCTTAGGAATCCACCCATGCCATTAATCTACTTATTTGGACCATCTTAAAGCGTCGAGCATATATAAGTTGTGTGCCCCTTTGTAGAACATATGCTAGATGCTTGTTGAAATTCCCTACAACTATTTGTTGCCCAAGAGTAGTAAAGTAAGCAAGTTATTGTTCAAGAAAAGATATGCTTAACTCATTTACTTTCTTGGGTGATGCTATGCCCTGTCGCATGTTGAATTATTGGGAATTGGTTGTCATGTTGGAGATGAGAATCCTTGTAGCTTCAAGAGTTATTAACTAAAGCTCCTCTACTTGTAGCATCAATCATGTTTCGCTATATCAGCATGAAACCTTTATAAAAATATTGGATTAGAAACTATTTACTTATCTAATGATGCAAACAACTTGCATATAGCTTCTTGAATCATTCCCAATATCCATATAAAGATTTTCTATTATACTATCAATTGCCACAGATTTCTTTTTGAATATTAGCAGCTTTAGATATAGGAAAATATTTTTCAAAGAATAATCTTTTCATCTCATTCCATGTAATGATGGTCCCAGAAGGTAAATAATAAAGTCATTCTTTTATGAAATTTGCTAGTGAGAAAGGAAAGGCTTTCAACTTGATTTACTCTTTAGAGATATCGGTTGGCTTCATGCTTGAGCATATTTCATGAAACTCCTAAAGGTGCTTGTTTGGATCTACACTAGCAAAACCATGAAATATTGGAAGAAGATGGATCACACCATATTTAAGCTTAAATTTTACCTCAAGGTTAGGATATTCAATGCACAATGGCTGTTAGTCTAGACTTAGAGCTACTAACTCCTTGAGAGTTCGATTATTACATGCCATCTCACCTTACTTAGATTGAATTGTATCTACTAACTTCTCATTTGATTTATGATAGAATGATGCAAATTCCAACATACTTCAAAGCTTGTTTTGATTTATCTCTACTTTGGAAGGCTTGAACACCCAACAAAGAAAACTTAAATGAAAGAAAAAACTGATTAGTACAAAAACTAAAAACAAAAAACAAAAATCAAGTAAAAAATAAATTGAAGAAAACAATCCCTAGCAACAGTGCCAAAAATTGATGCGCCAAATAATATATCTCTTAAAACCTTACACTAAATTATGGCCATTATTATATATCGTAGTAAGCATGGGTCATATCCACAAAGATTGTTCTCAAATTATAAGTTATTGATGCAAAACTCTAATCTAATATAACTAAACAAATTAAAAAGACTTCCCGAAAAGAAATAAACTAAAATATGATAAAAGGTTGATTGTAATGAGATGCAAATAAAATTAGAAAACATAAAAGCAAAAGTAAAACTAAGGTTTAAGAAAATAGAATAATAAATGACAATAAGGATGAGAAGTATGGTTAATGAATCATTCACCACATCTAAACATAAACTATGAATCAATATTAGAATTATCTCCAATTACCTCTTGAAACTACCAACCATAGGTAGTAATAAGCTCTGCTACCCTAATCTTTTTTAGTTATTAAATAAAATAAGATCTCTATTTAATCCCTAACTATTAAATAATTTAGAATAAGCTCTCTAAATTTAACTTAATAAAAGCTTTAAGATAAGAGAGCTTATATTGATCAAAGCAATAAACACCTAAGCTTGGATTATTTAACTTAGATTATATTCCATATTACAATCAGCAAAAGCTTGACCATAATCATTCATCACAAAACACTACTAATGAATAGGAAAATAAAACAATTATAGATCTAGATTCTTAATCTAATAATAGATAATTATGTACGTCTATTTAGTTGTGCATCTAAACAGATCAAGATAAGAACCATAACTATTTCCATGGAAGAACATAAGCAATATCAATATATAATTTTTAAATAATTCTAAAAATAAATTACAAAAGTTATTTTAAGGCTTTGAAATCACCCTTAACCATAAAAGAATTTAGTTACACATATCCGCTATGCTCAAAAATAAATTCATAAGAAAATTCTAGAAAGAATGAATGAAAAAAGAAAAGAAAGAGAGAAATAAAGAAGAAACTTAGTTGTGGTGGCTGGTTGTAATCTCCTCCTCATTCTCTTAGTCTTCTCCTTGTTCTCCTCTTCTAGTTCTTCATATTGTGCTATCAGCCTATTTTTAATTTTGATTTTTTTTCTCCTTTTGAATGTCAAGGTTAAGTCTTTATTTATAGTGGCAAAAAAATCCTATTCAAAGTAGGAAATCATGATGTTACTTTCAAAGTAGATTTGGTTGACCAATTTCAAGTATTTGCCTATTACTTGAAGTGCAAGAATCACACTTTTACCAAAAAATATGATCTTGTTGACTTTAATATCTTCTTTTATATTTGTAATTCTGATATTATAAACTCATTAACATCCTTATTGACATATTTTTGGTTTATACTCCAAAATAAATCTAAAATTGAAAAACAAACATAAGTAGCTAAAACAAAGATAGAAAACATAACAAAAACTAAGAATAAAAAGTATATAAATATGTGATTTATGAACTTCTCATATATATGTATATACTTAACAAAGTTTTATAAAACCTCACACTGCAGCAATTTTGAATATTGTTGTGTTTAGCTAGCAGACTTTCATTAAAATACATTGCTTGTATCTTTTTTACAAATCTAGTGGCGTTTTAGTGACAAACGTCGCTAAGTATTAAATTAGCGATAATTGCAGGCACAAAATAATGCTACACAACATCAACTAACGGCGTTTGTAAAATGAAATATCACTAAAAGTATATAAAGTTAGGTAGTTTATTTTAGTACCAAAACAGTTTATCGCCATTTCTATTAAAGAAAATGATAAAGTTTTATCGTTGTTATTGGCAGTGTTCTCCTATAAACGATGCTAAGTAAGTTTGTTTACTGATGTTTTGCATCGGCAAATGCTGCTAAATGAAACAGTGAGGTGTATTGCCTTTTTTAGGAAGACAACATAGTTTGAATTTCGTCGCATTTTCTACTTTGAACGTGGCTATCCTTGTTTCATTAAACCCAAACGCAAAACTCAACGTTTTACCATGGTATTTAGCGGTGTTTTTGTGACAAATTTTGCTAAAAGAGAAAAATATAATGGCATTAGTTTCCAAAACACCGAGAACATTTAAAAAATAGTGGCTTTTATGCAAAACTCTGCTAAGTTGAGCTCATTAAAAGATCCTAGGCAAAATTAAGGCGTGTAGTGTGTGCGCTAAATGTTATAATTATACGAGTCGATCTTTTCCTCTTTCTTTTCCCCGTACAACCTCCTCTCTTTTTTTTCGAACCCTAAAATCAATTTCTTCATTCATCTTTTCATCCCTTCAAACCCTAAAATGGATTACTCCTTAGGCTTTAATTTTTGATCTTGTTTGAAGATACATTCAACAAAAGAGAAGACTTTCTGCAACAGAAACTTTTCTGACGAATCATAACATTTCCAATGCAAATAATTTGCACTATTTCTGACGAAAATTGGAACTATTAGCGATAGAAAATGTGTATGCCATCGAAAATAGCATTATGCATCACTGTGTATTCACAGATTTTTTTTGTGCATTACTATGAATACATACCAAATTTATTTTCAACAAAATTAAACATTATCTCTAATAAAATAACTTTCCTTCGGAATGCGAACAAGTGTATTCTGAGGGAGTCTCTGTCAAAAATAACATAGCGAAATTTCTTTTAGATTTAGCCACCCAACTTATATGCAATGAAATTCCCATCAGAAACGATGGAAATAAATTGAGCTAGAATAAGTATCTCGCTCAACTGCTTCTTCTTCTTCATCTTTTTCACTTTTTTTCGTGGTTTTCTTCCTATTTTCTTTTTCCTGCCCCGTCGATGACTTCATCCGCATCCACATCCTTGCCGTCGTCGACTCCATCCTTGCCATTGTTGTCGCTGTTTTTTTCTTGATGCAGGTGAGCTCAAAGCGTGTTTTCTTTCTTTCCCCTTTCGGATTTTTGTTTCTCACAACTTTGTTTTTGTAGTGTTGCTGGAAACGTCTCTTTGGTGGAATCGTCATTGTCGTCTCTTCACCCCCACAAATAATGTAAGTGGCTTAATATTTTTTTGAAATAATTTTAATAAATTTTACAGTATTTGTTATATATGTTGATAAAAATTAGTATCTTTTTATATTCATTAAAATTTTATATGATTATTAGTCTAAATATTTCAATATTTATTAGTTTATGCTTAATATTAATTAAAATTTTACCTGATAACTAGTTTTTAGTATTTTTAATAAATATATTAGTATCTTGAAATATTAATTAAATCTTATATCAGTACAAGTTTATAGATTTTCAATAAGTATTAGTATATTGTAATATTAATTCAAATTTTATATGATAATTAGTTTATATTATTTTAATACATTTTATGTGGTGGTGAACAAAAAGATGAAGAAGAACGACGAAGATTTTGATGAAAATGATGATCATGAAAATTATTACGATGATGATGATCAAAAAATGAATGATTATATTTATTTTTGTGCGTGCATTACTTACGTGTAGACTGCATTTTCTCACATTTTTCTATTTATATAACAGTTGAGGTATGTACATATATAGCTTTTACGATGCCTTTTTCTAGGCCCTATCTATATATAAATAAATTTCATATTGTTTATATTTTAATTACGATGCGATGCATGAGTAGAGGCGGTAGGCGACAGCGACGTGATAGTATATGGTCTGCTTTTAGAGCAATTTAGATGCATTGTGGATCATCGGAAGGAGCGTTTACCGCACATTTTCCGCCTTAGTCGATTGCCCAGCCTTCGTTCGCCTACTCAAAAGGATATAGTTTCTACAATTCCAACCCCCGATCTAGCAAACATTACTAGTACGTTGTTGAAGAACCCGCAACCATTTAGCTGGGTGCATCTCTGATGGAGACATCTTAGTTACGGATGCCATCAGCACTTGAGGTACCCACTACATCCACTCAGCGGAGGAGACGTGCTAGAGATTAGTCGCAAGGATTTCTGACACCGGATAACCTGAACAACCGATTTCATTTGACAATTCTGTGGAACATGTAATAAGTTCTTTACCTTTTTTAATGATATATATTTAATTATTCTGAACTGACATGTTTCGTTTAATTTGTGTTAGGATTTTTTTGGAGCCTTGTGTAAAGTCTTATTGCATTGATTAGGCAATATTTGAAAGGATCATGGCTACATGGATGAAATGGCCAGCCAGTGCCAAATAAGCTATGTGGACTTTATTTCAAGTATGATCAAACTATATCAAAAATTTAATTTACAAAATAAATTATGTCTAAATTTTTATGTTAATTTTTTTTAGGGGAAATGTTAGTGGTCTCCTAAGCAAGGTAGTCAGTATCGTACTGGTAAGCGTAACGTTTTTATTTTGGTACAGGTACTTATCTATATCGATTTGTTTTGGTATGCCGTTTCAGATTTATTGGAGTTTAAATATTTTTAATTTATATATATAATATTTTTAAATATGAAATAAATACGATTAAATAAATTTTATATATTAAATATTCATCAATTATATATTATGTTCTAAAAAAAACTTCATTAAATATAAGAAAATCAATATCAGTTAAGTAGTAAGGCTAAATTTTTTTAATGATCATTAAATTTATGAATAATTATATATAATATTCATCAAATTTGTGAGTAATTATGTATAATATTCATCATATTTAAGATCAATGTTGGTCTAACTTTTTTTATAAGCTTATATTATGTATCAGCCGATATAGTTATTTTCGATCGGTACCATGAAAACAGGCCGACACCAATTGGTACAGCTGATACAGATCGAAACCAACACCCAAACGGAACCAACTATCACCGATACCGTTATATGTTGAAATCGGTACGTACTAGTCAGTACAGCCGGTATCGGTATAGTACCGATCAATGTTATCGGTATCGACCGTACCGGCTGGTATGTACCAATTACGACATATAACGGTATCGATGATAGTTGGTTTAGTTTCGGTCTTGGTTTCGTTTCGGTCTTCGTTTTGATCTGTACCGGCCGTACTGATAGGTACTGACCTGTTTCGGTAGTACTGGTCGAAAATAACTATATCAGCCGGTACATAATATAAGCTTATAAAAAAAATGTTAAACCAACATTGATTTTAAATTTGATGAATATTATACATAATTATTCATAAATTTGATGAATATTAGACAAATTATTTATAAATTTAATGATCATTAAAAAATTTCAGCTTTACTACTTAATTGATATTGATTTTCTTATATTTGATAATGTTTTTTTTTTAAACATTATATATAATTGACGAATATTTAATATATAAAATTTATTTAATATCATTTATTTCATATTTGAAAATATTTTTCATATATATAAATTAAAAATATTCAAACTTCGATAAAGCCAAAATGCTACACCAAAACATACTGGTACTGGTATGTACCTATACCAGAACAAAAATGATACGTCCACCGGTACGATACTGACTACCTTGGTACCAATAACACTACTCCTAAGCTAACTCCCATTGTTAGATGATTATTTGATGCCACTAGCTAGTAGCAAGGAGCACTTCAATCAAATGTTGAATGATAAATTGGTGCACACACTAGTCTTCTCTAACATTGATAGGATTGAAGAACTTTATTTGCGACTGGATATCAATCGATATTTTGGATCAAATTATTGATGTGGTTTAGAGAATAAGAGCTTGAAAATATAAGTCCTAAAAAATCAAAACTAATAGAAACACCAAAAAAGATGGAGACATCACTAAACACTCTAGAAGGTAGTTCCTTTTGTTTTTGCAAGTCACAAGATGGTATGATTTATTTTCTATATAAATTTTGTTTAACTTATATTTCAATATTTTCTTTTATGAACATATCTTTCAATTTGCAATTTTTAAGTCATGACAGTTGCAATGCGAGTGACATTCTTGTAACTATTTAACAATGTTGGGGGTTTTGGGGATTACAAAGACAACATATATGGTGCTATGATAGGTAGAATATTTTAATTAAGCAATGTTGTTTATTATTATGATATTTCTACAATTGTATTAATAATTGTTTATATACTTATATGTTGATTACAATGTCTCATTTATAATATAAATTTTAATATTTGTTATTTTGGGAAAACTAGATTACTGCTTTATAGTACAAATATGGGGACGAAGCGACTACATATCCAAATTTCGATCCTATGTCCTACTCTCTAAGTTATAGGGTTTTTGAGACTACTTGGACATATATTATAGTTCAAAACTAGACAAAGGCACACAAGATTTTTTTTTCTGCCAATAAAATGCCATGAGCTATACTCGGTGTTGTCCTTCCATTTCTCAAATCCACCGCAGATAGGACAACCATTGCCAGAGGACACGTGCAATAAATTTTTTGTGTACTAAGATCGACGCTCTCATTGGTGCTGTTACAAGTATGTAGCAAGCTATGGCGATGTTCTTGCAAGTACAACAAATGCAATAGTAGTAAATTATTGAATTATAATAAATGTTGCAGGATATTTGGTGCACTAGTGGTTATGGCAGTGCTACCGAAGGCAGTCGTCTTTACTGATGTTAGTATATGCCCTACAACCAATCGACTTGTATAAGGCGTATAAAAGTTAATAATGCAAACTAATCACTTTAGTTAGTGATTCGAGGTTTTCCTTCATGTCAATGGCATAATTGACAATCATGCAAACACTAATTGGATAAAGCTCATGAAACATAATGGGCTTGCAAGGTTAGGAATGAGTTATGATGAAGAGATCCTTGCATCAAATCCATGTTTCTAAAAACATTCCTAGTTATCGTATTATCAAGATAGTGCATTGACAAAGCACATAGACTACCATATGCTAAGCCATCATGGATTTGACGTATGCAACTCTTTGATCTCATAGAAGTTAAAGTATAGAGATACTTAGGGATAGCATGCATTTGCTTGTTTTATAGAAACAAGTTTACTAAACATAGCTCATATGAGACCTCCATTTGGTACAAGTCACTTAAGTGTCTATGGAAAATGTCCTCATGTGTGAAAGTGAAATCCTAGGCTTATGCATATGGACATATACATACAAATTTAATCAAAATTAAATATATGTAGTGGAATTAAACAAAAAAAATATTCAGATTTCCTTAGGATCTTAGGAAGAAAGGTACATGTGATTGGACTAGTTTAAAAATCACATATGTGATAGAAACGATACCTATTTAGAGATTCATAACTTTAAGCATGTTGATCCCTCCATAACACACCATGGGTTGATAACTACAATCTTTTCTTGAGGCCAAAGGCAACGTAAGTGTTATACCTAAAAAGATGATCCACATATATGCTTATTGAAGCCTTCATGAGATCCAATGGTTCACTGATGCTAGATAAAAGCATTTTCAAACCTTAGCCAAAAGATTTATAGGCAACAAGGTCAGATCTAAACTGATCTAGAAACAATTCTCATGCCTATTACACTAAAAAAATAACTTTATAGAGAAGTAGCTACTTTTTGCCATGTAGACAAACAAATCCAAAAATCACAATTTTTTATTTTGATAGATTTTTTTTAGGATAGAAAACTAATTTTCTACCTTTGTTATGATAAGAAACAATTTTCGGTCACTTAAAAATTATGTTTGCACTAAGACACCTTTAGGAAAGTAGTTGTTTTACGTAGATAGCAATAAATAGATTTAGAAATCACAATTCTGGATTTTGATTGATTCCACTATGATAGAAACTAATTTTCTACCTTTATCATGATCGAAAACACTTTGAGATCACTAGAATACCAATCAACACGTAGAGGGGTCAAAGAGATTTACGCAATAGCCTTTAAAGAGATCTAGGATTCTTTGCCTAGGGTTTTCTGACAACCAATTTTTCCCTAAAAGGACTGAATGTTATACACATAGGCCTTATGGACTAGGTTTACCTATTTAATGAATAACTCTGACCCATTAAACTAGCCTTACAGCTAGCGCTAATTTAGAGTGTTTCTTGGAGCCTAATTAAAACTATTTTAATTAACTTGTCCAAGATTGGGCCCAAATAGTAGCATATTAATATTCTAGCACAAAAATGCACCAAAGATAGCTATTTTTATGCCAAGCCTGTAAGCAAGCCCAACTTGGAATAGCTCAAAACTAAACTCCATTAAATTGATAATTAGGCCTTTTAGCCCAAACCCATAATTTACATGTTAGAAAATTTAATTAATAATTAAATTTTCTAACCCTAGTAAAACAATTTTTACTTCATGTAAATAATATTAAATAATTAATTAAATAGTTATCAAATAATTATTTAATTTTTTAAATACAATTATTTGGCATTATTCAATAATATCCCTAAACCATGGCGACAAATCGACATCATCTTAATAAGACATTCTTATCTTTATTACCATATTAAGATATCTCATAACTAGATACCATAAATCTAATTTATGTCTTAAATTATTCTTAATTGACCTTATTCAATTAAGTCCTTCTCACTGTACCCTTTATTTCATTAAATCATACTTAATTAAATCTTGTTTTTAGTCTAATAGATCATCTCATTATGTATGACCTATTAGGCTTCCATCATAAAGACAATAAATATAATTACCTAATTTTGTGTATTTATATTTGTAGACTAAGATTGGCCTCTAGCAAGGCATCGTAGCCACCCAGCATGTAGGAAAAGTCAATATGACCTCTTAAGAAGCCTTTTAATAACTAGCTTTTCAGTATAATTTAGTCCTTTCACCAGATATCCCAGAAAGATCATTAGCATGGTGCAGTGTCTACTCATATATTAATCCATATTAGTTCTTGTAGCTTTTAATTAACCTTATGAATTTAAAGAAACAATTTTTGCAAAATTCATTATATATTGCCTAACGACTTTATCAAGTTAACCATAGCTAAAAACATACGAGATATGTCTTCAATGTCTCTCAGCGTGGTGAATCCTCTTTGGATGATTCATTCATCCACCATAAATTCATGTCATACCCAACGTACCCTACCTTAAGTATCTATGCATTGTGGACCCATTTCATATAAATCAAAGTATGACAGTTCTCATACGAGATGACCTGTTATCACAATTCTGAGGACTAATATACATGATTGACACATGAGAACATATTTCATAGACACTTGAGTGACTTATACCAAATATAGTTATCATATAAGAGATGTTAGTGAACTTGTTTCCATAAAACAAGCACCCATATGTTATCCCTAAGTATCTTTATACTTTAAACTTTTATGAGATCAAAGAGTTGCATGCATCAAATGCATAAAGGCTTAGCTAACTTAGTCTTTATGCATTCTTAATGCCCTGTCTTGACAATAAGATGACTATAATATTTTTAGAAACACGACTTTGATCCGTAAGGATCGCATCATCATAACTCATTACTAACTTTGCAAAGACATTATGTTTCACGGGCTTTATCCAATTAGTGTTCGTGTGATTGTCAATCATGCCACTAACATGAAGGAAAACCTTGAATCATTAATATAAATAATTGATTTGGATTATTAACTTATTATATGCCTCATCCAATCTGATTAGCTTAAGAGAATATACTAACAATATGCTAGTTGTATACATTAGCCTTTAGACTTGTGATACCAGGTCATTTGGTATGGGGAATGTCATGATTTAGTTCCATCATGAATGGTTCCATAATAGATGAATGCTTATGGTAGGGTGGTTTTGGGTGTGGCATGAACTATATTTGGATGAATGATCTAAAGAGGATTCACCATTCTAAGTGACAACGGAGACATATCTTATTTGTTCTTGGTTTTGATTAACTTATTAAAGTTATTGGCTAACACATAATGGATTTAGGATAAATTGTTTCTCTAAATTCGTGAGGTTAACCAAAAGATACAGGAACTAATATAGATTGATACATGAATAGAACCTACACCATGCTCATAATCTTTCTGAGATATTTGGTGAGAGGATTAAAGTACACTGAAAGGCTGATTACTAAAAAAGGTTTCTTAAAAAAGTCATATTGACTCTTCCTATATATTGGATGGCCATGATGCTTTGCTAGAGGCCAATTTTGGTCTACAAATATAAACTCATTTAATTGGGTTATTATATTTATTGTTGTTATGATGGAAGCCTAATAGGTCACACATAATAAGATGATGTATTAGATTAAAACCGGGATTTAATTATGTATGACTTGATTAAATAAAAGGTATAATCAAAAGAACTTAATTGAATTAGTTCAATTAAGTATGATTTAAGACATAAATTATATTTATGAAATCTAATTGAGATGTTTTAATATAGCAATAAAGATAATCATGTCTTATCAAAATAATGTTTATTTGTAGACATGGTCTTAGGGATTTATTAAATAAAGCCAAATAATTATATTTAAAAAATTAAATAATAATTTGATAATTATTTAATTAATAATTTAATAATATTTACATGAAACAAAAATTGCTATACTTGAGTTAGAAAATTAATTAATGAATTAAATTATCTATCATATAAATTAAGGGGTTGGGCTAAAACCCTAATTATCAAGTCAAGGGAGTTTAGTTATGAACTACTTCAAGTTGGGCTTGCTAATGGCGTACGGAATAGCTATCTTTCGTGTTCTATTGGGCTAAAATATTAATAAATTACTATTAAAGCCTAATCCTAGACAAGCTAATTAAAATAGTTTTAATTGGGCACCAAAAAACACTTTAAAGTGGGCCACCTTCTAGGTATGTTAGTAATAGGCTCAGTTGACCTAATAGTTAAGCCTAACCTAGCCGAGGGCATATTTAAATTCATTATTAAAGCTCTTTGGTAATTTCCTTAAAGGTTTTGGCATAACCCTATGCCTTCCTAAGCTCTCTTTGTGCTTTCATGTTTTTTTAACTATTCATGAATCATTTTTGACACAAAGAAGATAGAAAAATAGTTTTATAGCATTGGGAGATAAACTTTTCATGAAAGTTGTGAAATTGGCCAAATCCCAAAATCCTTACTTTTTTAAGCTTGATTGTGCCTACCTGAATTCTAGGTGGTCATAAAGTGCTTTTAATCACAATGAAAGATAGAAATCAGTTTTCTATCCTAAAAGAGTTAACCAAAATTAAGCATTGTGTTTTTTTGAATCCATTTATTGCATTTGCAAAAAATAGCTACTTCTCTATAGAGTTGTTTCTCATTCTTTTTGGCACAATAAGTGTAGGAATTATTCCCAGATCATTTCAGATCTTAGCTTGTAGACTATATACCTTTTGGTTAAAGGCTTAAGGAGATTTCTAGCTAGCACTAAAAAACCATCAAGCTTTATAAAGGCTCCAATAGGCATCTATGTACCGTTAAAGGGAAAACACTTAGATTGCTTTTAGCCTCAAAAAGAGATCATTGTAATCAACCCATGGTGCATTCCTGTAGGGATTGCCATGCTGAGAGTTACGACTCTCTAAGCAAGTCTGATTTCTATTAGATCTATGTTTTAAACTACTCAGATTACATGACATCTCTTTTTAAAATCTTGAGGAAATCCTAGTTTTTTTTGTATAATTCCATTATGTACATTTAATTTTAATTAACGTTTTATGCCTATATCGATATGCATGAGTTTGAGATTTGCTTTTAGTGGCATCAAAGCCTAAGGTTTGTAGATTACATGTGGCCTATATGCTAGCTTTTGGTGATAATCAATCTGATTGATTTGTAAGCTGATTTGGTAATTTTTTACTTTGAAAAAATTTTAAAAAATAATTTAATTAAATTTATCAATTTAGATGGTGTGCACTTTTGGGTTTTAATCATGTTTAAACGTGTTTAAATGATTAATTAAAATTTTTAATTAATTCAGACTGAAGTCCTAACATGTTTTAAGCTTTTCAAGTTTCGATATTTTTTTGATCCAATTCTTGGATTAAAAATTAGCAAAATTGGTTCTTTTTAATTTTTAATTTTCCAACATGTTGATCCATGTTTATTATCAATATCGATTAGTTTTAATTTTTTTTCTAATTGAATTGATCTTAGAGTCATCTGTCAACATTTTGGTGTTGACTATTACTAGGATGCCTCAGTTTTGATTAGTGGTGCTAAATTTTTAGCAGTTGTTATTGTGACTTTTTCCTTGTTTTTCACCTTGAAAGTGTCATGAAAATTTTATAATACTTTTGGAAAAATTAGATTAAAATTAGAGTTGAAAATATTTCAATTTCGAGCCATATCAAATGCATTAGGCGTATATGTTAATTGTGTCACCTTGTCTTTGCTTTTGTGACCTTGATATGGCATTCATGGCAGCAAGATGTTGCTGCAAATTTGCTGTACTTTTAAAGGTTTAGTGGGAGGAAGACAATAGTGTTTGAGTTGAATTAGGTTGGGTAATATAGCCATGCATGGAGCTAACTCCTAGTTAAACTAGGACCCCTCTAAATGTTGCACCACCTTCTCCTACTTAGAGTATGATTCATGTAACTTGCATTTTCTTGAAATTCTAAGTCTGATATGATCAGATCAAGATAATCCAAAAAAAAAAAAATTCTAGAAGTTAGAAAAATTGACACAATGTACCTTTCTAAGACGTTGTGTTCTATTACAACTCTTACTTATTATCAAACACCTAATTATCCAATTGCATTAATTTTCTTAAATTATTTTTTATATGAATTGGATAATATAATAAGCATGGAATTAAAATTCAATTAAATTTTAATTGAAAAATATATTTAATTTAAATGATTAATTCTAATTTGATTAGGATTTGTTCTAATGTGATTAAAATAAATGTTAATCATTAAGAAAATTGTTTTCTTAAATTAAATATGGATCGATTACAAACACTTTAAAAAATTGGAAAAAAAAATCCTAAATTGTTTAGGAAATATTACATGCTAAATGTTTTGTCCAAATGAAGACAAAGTTATCCAAAAGTTAGATAATGTCTTAATTAAGACAAACAACCTAAAAGTTAGATAATGTCTAATTTAATGTCTTCAAATGGTTTTGGAAAAGAAGTTTCCTAAATGGTTTGGAAAATATGAGATACATAATGGTTTGTCCAAATTAGGACAACATTATCTAAAAATTAAATAATGTCCTAGTTAAGACAATCAACCTAAAAATTAGATAATAGGAATTTAAGAGAAGTTTCCTAAAAGTTAGGAATTTAGTTAAAAATGTTTTAATTAAAGAATCAAATTATTAAATAATTTGATAAATTATCTCAAAATTGTTTGAAGAGGATTATGCAAATGATAGATGAGATCGCTAAGTGATATTGGCTATGCTTATTTAATTTCATGCTTGTAATATGATTATTTAAGGATGATTATGGACTAGACCTTAGAAGACTAAGTTATAGACGATTAATTTTTTTTTGTATTTATTTTATAAATAGGGTCTGTGAACCCTACCTTTATTTTTAATTATGGGTCATAAATTCTCTTCTCACCTAAATTCCCATGAATGTAACTCGAGGTTTTTTGCAAAGATATGAATTTGTTACATAGGACCTGTACATTTTGATTTAGGTTAAGATTAGAATTTGTGTAAATCCAAGATATAACGAAGAAGGTGCCAAGAAGAAAGTACCAAGGAGATCATCATCAAGATTTATGAAAACCTTGTATGATATGTCAAGGAATTTGACCAACTAGTTTCTAATAGCTTAAGAAGACCAGATAGAAAAGTCCATACTCATCCTAGTAGATTGTATGTGTTAGATTTATTTTGAATTTATATGTGATATAGGATTGAATAAAAGCTAGGCATGCTAATCAAGTAAAGCAATTAGACCTAAAACAAATGATAAAAATCCTTGTAAAATATTAAGTCCATGCCTAAGCATGATCAGACATCTTCCACCATTCATAACAAGATACCCGAGTTCTAACCATGGAAGACTTGTTGGGCTATCCCCAATGTCCTTGCTATCCAAGTTACTTGAGTTATCAATAGTGGGTCTTCTTCAACTAATGTTGTGTTGTCCAAATGCTTACAAACTTGATTGCGGAGCATTAGAATGGTGGTTAGCTGAAATACATATATATTGAGGTATAGAATTATCACCAAGCTGATCTAGGAGTTACATAGAAATGCAATTGCTAAGCTATGTTACCTACCTAATTAGTTCTTTCATGGTTTGTTAGGCTATCCCCAAGGTTATGGAAGGATGAAAGTGGTGTCTAGCTTAATAAGAAGATTTAAACATTGAACTTCTTGGATAATGGTTGAGGGCTATAATCTTGATAACAATAATTAAAACAATAATTAAAGTTGTAAAACCTTACTTACTATTTGAAAGTGCAAATTATTAACTACAAAATGTTTTGGTTCATAATCGATATAAACATAACCTGACTAATAGACTATCCTAAGTGGCATATGTGATGCTAATAGGTTTTAATGGGCCAGACTCTAATGACTAGGCCCATATTGAATGGCATATCCAAGAATAACCCACTAGGACAGGGGCAGTCTATCAGGTTCATATTGATGACC
Organism: Adansonia madagascariensis; assembly: GCA_038381835.1. Classification (NCBI taxonomy): domain Eukaryota; kingdom Viridiplantae; phylum Streptophyta; class Magnoliopsida; order Malvales; family Malvaceae; genus Adansonia; species Adansonia madagascariensis. The sequence goes on along the minus strand of JBBYHL010458413.1, from coordinate 47,369 downwards.
TTGATCAAGCCATATTATGAGCATAGCTAGTATGAAGCTTAAACTTCAAAAAGGATCAAGTATCTATTTAAGCGCATGAAATCATCTAAAACCTTAAAGAATTTTCTATAAAGATAATTATAATAAGAGGTTCAACATCCCTAAAGAATTGTTCCTAAGCAAGATGTCAGAAGGTTGCCTAATCAGGTCTCATATGATAGGATGTATTTCAAGACCTAAGCACTTTAGATGGATCATGATCCATGCATTGTCTATATACTTTCTTTTAAAGAAAGACAATGAAGATGGTAAAGGAATATGCCAACATTATGGAGAGTTAGATTAATAGAGTAAAGATTGAAAAGAAAATTTTGACTTGATCAAATATGCTACCTAGAAGTTGGTGCTTAAATATTTATACCATATTTTAAGGCAAATGAAAGGAATAATAAAGATAGACCATAAATAACGGCAACCTTGTTAATGCTAATTAAACCTTACTTTCTTGATTAATGTTTCTAAAACATAATTATGATTTATTCATAAACATGAGATGTTTGTTATTGGTATTTAGATGCCAATTGAGGATGCTTGTTGGCATTCAACATTGAGCTTAGATTATTCTCAAACATACACTTGCAATAGTCTTTATTGAATAAATCATTTATCATTGAATTTGTTCTATGTTATGATCACATTATTCTCAAACATACAATTGCAATAGTATTAAGAAACTAAATGGTCTACAATTTATTACATTCAAAAATAATTTTTGAATTCAATTCCCTTTAAATCTACATAAGTTTGATTTAGTGGAAGCATTTATGACTCTTTAAAAGTTAAAGATCATATAAATAGCCATGATGTTAAAAATGCAATTATTTAGAAAATGTTTCAAACTAGAGAGGATTGCATGTTTATACCCCAAAGGTTATAAACAAACTCTTTAGTTTAGACTCACAAAAGAACTTAAATTTGGATCTTTAGCTTACAAGATAATAAAAGATTCCTAGTAGTTGTTAAACTAACAACTAAGCCATCTAATTGAAATCTGGATCTCGTTGTTATTTGAATTGTTAATGGCTTTGATAATGAGATAATAATGAATGTAACTGAAACATATTCTCATAATAGTACTAAAGCTTTATCCAAGTTGAGGCACAATTGTTAATCGAAAGAGTTCAGCATTGGGTGCATTATCGATTAATGCAAGTGTAAGATGTTAATATATGCCCTAGAGCTAATTGACTTGTACGAGGCTTATATAAATTAATAATGTTGACCAAATACTTTGATTAATGATTTAAGGTTTTTGTTCATGTTAGTAGTGTGTTTACAATCATATAAACACTAATTGATGAAACCCATAAAACATAATGGCCTTACAAAGTTAGTAATAGGTTATGATGATGAAATCCTTATGCACCAAAGATGTGTTTCTAAAACATTTTTAGTCATCATATTATCAAGACAAGAATTCATAGTGCATAAAGACTACCGTATGCTAAGCCTCCATGCATTTGACACATGCAACTCTTTGATCTCATAGAAGTTGAAGTATAGAGATACTTGGGGATAGCATATGGTTGCTTTTTTCGTAGAAACAAGTTCACTGAACATTGCCTGTATGAGAACTCCATTTGGTGTGAGTCACTAAAGTGTATATAGAATATATTTTCATGTGCCAGTCATGCGTATTAGTCTTCAAATGTGTGATACCAATTCATCTTATATAAGGAGTGTCATGTGTTGATTCCATAATGTATGAGTCCACAATAGATAGATGCTTATCGTAGGGTAATTTAGGGTATGGCATGAACCATATAAAGGTGGATAAGTGATCCAACAAGGATTTACCACTCCAAGTGACATCGAAAATGTATCCTATTCTTTTTGGCTATGGTTAACTTGATAAAGTCATTGGCCAATGCATGATTGATTTAAGAGAAATTATTTCTCTAAATTCACGAGGTTAACCAAAAGCTATAGGAACTAACATGGATTGATATAGGAATAAACACTGCACCATGTTGATGATCTTTCTATGATATCTAGTGAAAAGATCAAAGTACACTGAGAGGCTAGTTATTTAAAGATTTTTTTAAAGAGATCGCATTGACTCTTGTTACATACCGAGTGGCTATGATGCCTTTCGAGAGGCCAATCTTGGCCTATAAATATAGATACACTTAATTGTGTAATTATATTTATTACTATTATGATGGAAGCCCAATGGGTCATGCAAAATAAGATGATCGATTGGATTAAAATGGGATTTAATAAAATATGACTTAAGTAAATAAAATATATCATGAGGAGGATTAAATTGAATTAGTTTAATTAATAATAATTTAAGACGTTAATTAGATTTATGAAATCTAATTAAAGATGTCTTAAATGGCAATAAAGATAAGAATGTCTTACCAAGATAATGTTTACTTGTAGACATGGTCTTAGGGATAATATTAAATAAGGTCATATAATTGTGTTTGAAAAATTAAATAGTTATTTGATAATTATTTAATTAATTATTATCATTAACATAAAGTAAAAATTGTTTTACTTAGGTTAAAAATTTTAATTATGAATTAAATTATCTAACGTGTAAATTCGAGGGATAGGTTAAAAGCCCTAATTATAAAGTGAGTTTAGTTGTGAACTATTCTACGTTGGGCTTGGCACATGGAATAGCTATCTTTGGTGTGCTATTGGGCTAAAATATTAATAAGTTACAATTAAGGCCCAATCTTAGACAAGCTAATTAAAATAGTTTTAATTGGGCTCCAAAAAAAGCTACAAGTCGGGCTTACCTTTTCGTTTGTTAGTAATAGGCTCAATTGACCCAATAGTTAAGCCTAACCCAATTTAAAGTGTATTAAAATACATTATTAAGGCTTTCTAGCTGATAAAAGAGGATGGGAAAGCCCTAGCGCCAACCTTAGACTTTCTTGAATGGTTTTGGCATAACCCTATGCCTCTTTAAGCTCTCTTTATGCTTTCATGTTTTTCTGAGAGTTCTTAAATCGTTCTTGACGCAATAAGGGTAGAAAAATGGTTTTTTAGCATTAAGAGATAAATTTTTCACAAAAATTATGAAATTGGGCAAATCCTCAAATCCTTACATTCCTAAGCTTAATTGTGTCAATTTGTAAATCCTAAAATCCTTACTTTTCTAAGCTTAATTGAAGGTTGAGGTGACTCATGATGCGTAAGATGGTTTCCAAGTCTGATCAACTCATATTAATTGATTAACAAACTTGCCAAACTGGTTCTTAACGTGTATGGAAGTATGTATCTGGTAGTCTAGATTGACTGATAGGAATATGGTTTATAGGCAAGGATCAAGGATCATTGATTTGGCTTTACCTTTTGGCTAAGGTTTATTGAGGGACATTTTTTATCATGTTTTTCAACATGGGAGAAGTCTAAAGGGTAAGTCTATTTATGGCTCCAAAACCATTCTTGGCTTTTTTGAACTTGAAAAGATTTCTTTACGAAGTTTTATCTTCTTTGAAGTAATACTAAGAAATTCTATTATTAATTTTGTACAATTTATCAATATATGATAGGCATGATGTAATATGGTATGCAAGTATAAAAAAAGAGATTAAAAAATAGTTGTATTTCATTTTTGGAAGAAAAGGAATACAATTTATTGAACATTTTAAAAGGTATAAAGAAAATTGAAAATTGACTTTTCTAATAGCCAATTTTTTTTATGCTAATAACATGAGTCTTCTGCTAATTATTTTTGAAAACTTCTCTAAAATAACCAACTTTCCCTATGTCAGCCATTATTTGAGGAACCTCTTGGATTGCCCTGTATTGATTGCCCTAAGCTGAGGAAGACACTTCTCTTTTTTTTAAGATGAAGTAGAAGTGGGTTTGGTAAACTTAATATAAGATAAAAAGGTTGGGCCAAAATTTGGTATTTCGATCGAGGATGGTTTTGTTAAGTTAGTATTGGCCTTGATTAGATTAGGTTCAGATAAGGATAAGGTTTGGTTAGTTAAATTGCCCTTCCAAAGATAAAGATGCATTTGTAGGTTTCTATTCGAAGGACCTTCTTAGGCATAATACTTCTTAAAGAATCAGAGTTGATAAGGTTGGGCAGGTCGTTGCCATTAATCTCATTAGAATTAATGCTCCACTGAAGAAAATTACTTAATCACATAAGGATCTTCCCATTTTGGGATCCATTTTCCTTATGTATTTTATGAATTAGAAGGATCTTTGTAAGTACTAAGTCTCATTTTTGAAACTGAAAAGGATGGATTTTTTTTTTGTTATAAGCTTTTATCATACGCTCCTGATACATCTATCTATGATAGATGGCTTTCACTCTCTTTTTGTCAATGAGGCTAAGTTACTCATATCAGTTCTTGACCTATTCAGCTTCTTGAAGTTGTGATTCCATCAAAAACTTGAGTGAAGGGATTTTAACTTTGATGGGCAAAACTACCTCTATCTCGTAGAATAAGGAGAATGGGGTAGCTCTAGTGAAATTTGAATTGCTATGTGATAGGCATGTAGCTTGAAGAATTAGCTTTTCATTTCAATCTTTATAAGTTTTAACCATTTTCTTGACTATTTTCTTAATGTTTTTATTAGTTGCTTCGATCATCCCATTCATTTTTGGATGGTATGGCATTGAATTTTGGTGCCTGGTCTTAAACTGAGAGTGATTGCTTCCATCATTTGGTTGTTGGAATTGCATGCATTATCCTTGATGATTTGTTTAGGCAGTCTATATCTGCAGATGATGTCTTGTTTCACAAACTTGCACACAACAAATCTACTGACGTTGGAATATGAGGCCACTTTTATCTATTTAGTGAAATAATTAATGGCAACCAAAATAAAGTAATGCCTAGTTAAAACTTTAGGAGTGATGGGTCTGATCATATCCATGCCCTATACATAGCAAAGCCACAAAGCCATCATGATATGTATAGAAAAAAGAGAGACATGGACTTTGTCTATATAGATTTGGCACTTGTGGCATTTTGCAATCCTTTTGAGCATCAACCAATATTATCCATACCTTATTACTTTGCCATTCCGTGTCTGTTAGCTAAAGTACCACAAATTCCTTCATTGACATTTTCCAAAATTCTTTTGGCTTCAAGTGTGTCCACACATCAGAGAAATGTTTGATCCCTGCTTTTCTTGTACAGGACTTCACCATCCAAAATGAAACTTGTAAACATTCTTTAGATAGTCTGCTTATTAGTTTTTGTAGCATGCTCTAGGTACTATTGATCTCGAATGCAATAAAGAATGTCATAGTACCATGGTAGCCCACCCCTTGCTTCTTCAACACTATGGCAGTAGGCAAGAATTTTGTGAATACTTGCATGGGTGTGACTTTTGACTTTTGAGTTTCTTCAAACATATAAGCCAAGGTCATTAAAGCTCTAACACTTAGTTGTCTTTCCGAGGTAAATGCTAGAAGTTGATTTCATCGAATTATTATTTTAATTCATTGATTAGCCTTCTATATTGAATAGCTAAGCACTTCTTATTTTTTTTAAAGCTGATTAATTAATAAGGTAGAGTCCTTATACACTTGTAAATTCCAAATGCCCCTTTTAATGGCTACCTAGAAACCCAATACACATGCCTCATATTTGACTATGTTATTAGTGCAGTGAAGTTTAATCTAGCGATGAAGGAATAATAATCTCCATTTAGTGAGATTAGAATAGCCACTAATCTGTGTTCCAATACATTTAAGGCTCTATCAAAATACATTTTCCTAGTTTAGCTATAATTGATACAATCTTTTGTTTTGGATATGCACATTAGGTCGTTATGTGGGAATACAAAATCTAATGGTTCATAATCCTCTTTGGATCGGCTTGCCAAGAGCTCAGCTATTGCACTACTTTTGACGGCTTTTGGACTCACATAAATGATGTCATATTTAGAGAGCAAGACTTGCCACTAGGCTAATTTTTTTGACAAAGCAGGAGCCTTGCATAGATGTTTGATAGGGTCTAGTTTGGCGATCAACCATGTGGTGTGATATCACATGTATTGCCTTAGCCTCCAAGTAGTCCAAGCCAGAGCACAATTTAACTTTTTGATTGCTGAGTAGTTATTTTCATACTCTGTGAATTTCTTGCTTAAGTGGTAGATAGCTAGTTCTTTCTTCCTGACTCATCATGTTGACCCAATACATAGCCATGGACTTATCGAAAATTGACAGATATAAGATTAGTGGTCAATCGAGCACCAATGGTACAAGTACTAGTAGGCGCGATAGGTAACACTTGACCTTGTAAAATGCTTGTTGCCACTCATTATTCCATTCACTAGGGTTTTGTTCTTAGTTAGTTAAGATATGAATTTGGCTATATAGTTTAGTCTCCTAAGAAAACTCCTCATTTCCTTTTGGCACAAGGTAGTGGAACATTTTAGACAGCCTTTACCTTGTTTAAATCAACCTCAATTCCTTGTTCACTCACAATGAAGCCTGAGAATGTGTCAAAGGTAACACCAAAGGTACACTTAGCTAGGTTTAGTTTGAGTTGATATTTGCACAACCATTTGAAGAGTTTGTGGAGGTTGGTGACATGCTCAATCTTTGTTGAGAACTTAGCAATCATATCACCATATAGACCTCTATTTCTTTATACATGAAGTCATAGAATAGTGTCACCATTGCTGTTTGGTAAGTTATTTTGGTATTCTTAAGTTTGAAAGGCATAACTTTATAGTAGAAGGTACTCACACGGTCATGAAGGTGGTTTTCTCCATGTCTTTTGGTGCCATTTTAATCTGATTATAACCCAAAAATCCATTCATGAAGGAAAATAAGGAATTTTTGGCGGTATTATCTATTAAAGTATCGATACAAGATAAAAAAATTATCTTTAGGGCTAGCTCAATATAAATCCCTATAATTTATGTATATTCGCACTTTACCACCCTTTTTAGGAAATAAAATGATGTTGACTACCCATTCAGGATACTTGGCCACTTTGAAAAATCTTGCATTAAATTACTTTCTTACTTCTTTTTTAATCTTCAAAAGCATTTTCGGTTTTGTCCTCTAAATTTTTGTTGCATGGGTGTGCACTTGGGTTTTAAGGGAAGTCTGTGAACCACTATATCAATGTTTAGCCTAAGCATGTCTTGGTAAGATCAAACAAATACATCTCAGTATTCTTGTATAAGGTTTACCAATTTGGATTAGGTTGATGGGATTATAGAGGTTCCCATCTTAACCTTTTTTCGATCTTCCTCTGTCCCAAGGTTCATAGTTTCAGTGAGTTCTTTATGGGGCAAGATTTATTTCTCTTCCAGTTCAGTTAGTCATAACAAATCAAATAACCCGTAGCTTTCCTTGAAATCTTTCTTAGATTCAACTTTATTCATGCAGATTGGTTGCTCCAAATTGATTTTCAGAATCTTAGCATGAATAGTTATGTTATTTTCATCCAGTTGCCCAAAAATATAAAGAAAAAACAATATAGGCAAAAAAACATACAAAGAAAAGAAAAAAGTCTAAGGATTTGGCAAAGATGAAAATGGGCATAAGATATGGAATACAAAATGCTTAGTCATTTTTATTAATAATGTTGGACAAAAGTACGCCTCTACAAAGGGTTCTATAATGCTCTCAGGCAAAAGCATATAGGTTTAGTTCGTAGCATTACTTCGAATAAGATCTAAATAGTACAAGAATCTCTGTTTCAATCTAAATGCTTAAATTAAATATCGGAGTGCATAGACTAACCTCATGACCCATTGTTGAAGTTTCTGGCTCATCAATTATGTTGATAAAGAAGTCTCCGAATGCCTTACTCAATATAACCATTATGTTGTCGGAGCCAATAGTTCCTCCCTAATTTGGATTGATGTGTCCTCCTAAATGAAAACTTTCTTGTAGTGATGGCAGTACCATTAGTTCGTATTTTAAATCTTGATCCTTCAAATAAGCCATTCTCTTTCCTATGTTTTCTGAGCTTCTTTTTACTATTGGTGGGCATTAGTTTTTAATCCCAAACCTCTTTCATCAATTTGATGGGTGACTTTCAAAGCTTTGGATATCCCTTGCAGATGCTTTCCTATTCTTTTTCTAGCCTAGGCACTCTTATCTGTGGTCAACTAAAGACTCATATGGGTGCTTTTTGATAGGTGAGGCTCAACCATGGCAAACCTTCTTTAATGTAGGTAGCATTAAAAAACTTAAATGATTGGAAAAAAGATTCTAGTATACTCTCATTAGGCTCAATATAAAGGGCATGAGTGGAAGTAGTGGCAATAATATCCTCTTCACCACCAATGCTGACAACTTTGCTCCCTACAACAAATTTTAACTTGTAATGTAATGAAGATGACACTGTCCCAACGAAATGGATCCAAAGTCTCCCAACTAGGCAATTATATGGCGAAGCAATCACATAAAAGTCCCCTTCGTATGTGTATGGCCTTATCTGAATCGGGATAGTGACATTCCTAACGACCTTTTTATATATTCCATCAAATGCTTGTTCCACTGTATGGCTATGCCTGATATAAGAAACGTCAATAGGAAGTTTGTTCAAGAATGTTGAAGACATTACATTCAAGGTTAGCCTGTTATCGATGAGAACTTTTAGCAACATGCTTCCCCTATAATATATGGTGATGTGGAGAGCTTTACAATTCCCCCACCATCATGGGGTATTTCATCATCACTAAAAGATATGTAATTATTTGCAGTAATATTGCTCGTTAAGCGATCCAATTAGGTTATCAGAATGTTAAGTGGGACATAAGCTCCGTTCAAGACTTTAAGTAGAGCTTTACTATGAGCTTCAAAATTCAAGAGCAATGACAGCACAGATATCTTAGCAAGTTGCTTGTTTAGCTGCTCAGTAATTCTATATTCATTGTGCTTGATGAATTTAAGAAATTTTACAGCCTTTTTCTTGCTTCCTAATTTTTCAATCACTTCTAATTATTTTTTTACCATTTCTAGTGTTTAAATTGAGGGGGCATTCTCTTTGACTTTGACTTCAAGTGCAGTAGGGCATAGCATCTAGTTAGATGGCTTACTCGACTTTCAAGTCCATAGTGGCTATTTGTTAGCTAGATTCCTTGTCATCACTACTCAACTTTCATATTTCCATACCATTGCTTTGTCCTCTTTATATCGGAAAAGAGATAGGAGCTAAAAAATCATTCTTGGGGAAGGCTGCTTAAGCATAATTTCGGTATTGCCAAATAAATCAATGGTCTTTTGACTTCATAGAGGGAGACCTTTCCATCATTTTTCATAGCATAGATAGAAATGTCTATGTCCTCTTCCAGTTCTTCATAGAATTTGATTTCTAAATGGTTCTTCATCCCTTAGACCAATCTTAAGAATTTTGCATAGTGTTACAAGGTATGCCTTTGTCCACAATGGCAATAGTAGGATCTGGCAAGCGCTTTATCTTAATATTGGCCTCCTAACCCAACCTTTATAAAAGCCTCTCATACATGGCTCATTGGCATTTTAACTTCTTCAACATTATTCATGATCCAACAATACTTTTCCATCAATCATATTATTTACTCTCGATTCAACATGATTTAGGAATAAATTAGCTCTAACATTAGATCCTGCCTCATGTTTGATTTTGATCATGCCCTTTTTTAGTAAACCTTAAATTTTTCTCCTGAAAGAAGTGTAATTTTAGTGCTGTGACCTTATGCTCTAGCATGGTACTCGTAATAGACGTTCTCATCATGCCATTTAGGATAAAGAGGTGATCTTGGAGTTATAAATACTGAAGCTACAAATTGGCTTGCAAGTAAGCGAGCATAGACCTCTTTATAGGAATAATGAAATGGGTCAAACTATTTACTTTTTCTAGAGGCCTGTTGATTGTTTGGCACTCTGGTGCTACCATAGTTGTTGGATGAAGTATTCTCAGTAGAAATTTTAACTTAGGTTTGGTGAAAGATTCATGGTCAGATTGAATTCAACAGAGTATACTAATTCTAGTACTAAGACATATGGGTTAAAGCTGATATATGCCATGCTAGAGTAATACATACTCAGTATTAAACAGGATTTTGGGAGATCTTGGCAGGACTCTTGCTAGCAATGCTCACCTCTTTATCTTTGCCTTTGGCTATACACTTCTTGGTAGAGTTGGAGGATTTGCCTCTTAACATCCTACCAGTCTTTATGGCTTTATTAATCATTTCTCTGATATCACCATATCAGTAAAATTCTTTATAACATTCCCTACTAACTTCTCGTAGTAAGGAGCTTATAGAGTGCTGACAAACATGATTGTCATCTCCTTTTCAGTTAATGGAAGGTGAAGCTTGGGCTACCTCTTTTTACCATATTTGGGCCTATTACCTGAAGTTTTTTGTACCTTTCTTGTCCATGTTCAATAAAAAAAGATGATCTGAAGCTTAATCAGATACATACCTATATTGATTTAGGAAATCTTGAGCTAAATTTGCCTATGACTAAATTCTAATTGGGTCAAGCTCTATATACCATTGTACAGTTGATATTATTAAGCTATCTTGAAAATAGTGCATTAATAGTTTCTCATTGTCTTCATGCCCAGCCATTTTTAAATAGTACATATGGATATATGCAGTAGGGTTTATGGTCCCATTGTATTTATCAAAATCAGGTACTTTGAAATTAGGTGGGATAGCAAGGTTCAAAACTAGGCCTAAAGATTTGACATCAATAATTCCAAACTTATCTTCTACAGCTCTAAGGCATTTCTCTAATAATTTGTACTTAATTTCATTTTCAACAGCCTCGACATACTTTGAATCGACTATATTTCCTTGTTCTATTTGCTCATCGAGGTCTAGAACTAAAGAATTTGCTAGTGATGATCCCATATTCATGCCACAATATCCTTGCTCTCGTAGGGTTTATACATATAAATGTTTGAGCAGGTGGGATCGGTGTTGTCAAGGGTGATTCTCTTAGGATGCTTTTTTAGGAGTATTGGTGATTTCAATCCCTCTATTCGAATTAACCACAAGATTGGTTGGTTCCTTACCCTTGTTAGTAGTATTTGATTATGTTTTATCCTTTAGGGTGGCAACTAAAGTTTTGTCGATTCAGCAACTTGACTTTGTAGTTCATTAATCTCATGAAGCATTTGCTCTTAAGCTTTTTAATGCATAATTTTAACCTTTTCGATATAAGCTTCGTGATCATTCTCTATTGCCTTCCAATACAGACAGCTATTTTATTGGTGTTAGGTGTTCGATTTCATGTTTTAAAGATCTTTGCACTTTAAAGTGATGTCAGATTGGACTTATTAATATGATGAGGATGATGCATGCAAGAATGATGATAAAATCATATACATGTGATAATATTATGGACAAAACATAATTAAACAAATTAAATCATGTATAGAAATGTAAGAGATAGTTAAATTTTGAAACAGCTTTAGAATAAGTATTTTCCATTTGAACAAAGCATTATTTACAACCCATCAAGTTATAAAGTAATCAAATCTAAAAATATTGCACACTATTACATTGTTTGCTTATAGGTTCTAGAAAGTTTAATAGTTCTTGTCCACTATCTCCTATGGGAACGAAGTTTTGCCTCATAAATCTAGCTAATTCAACCATGTCGTCTGTGTTGATTTAAACCCTGGGATTTGTCCAGCAAGGTTTCAAAAATGTTCCCTATACTCCAATCCATATTGGTTAGCCAAAATCCAATTAAGGCTCAATTCTTCAAAAGTCCTTGACAATTTTTCAACCTGATCTTGCTGGACCTGAAGGGCATGCTCCAACTCTTGAACCTTTATAGTGAACGCCTCATTCTCAACCCTTTCTTCTTGAAGTACTTGTACTCTAGCTGCCAAGCTTTTGCTTCTTTTTAATAAACTAATGGAAGTACGTAAGTCTTAGTGAGTTTTGCTACAATAGATTTCACTCAATCTTTCCAAGACTCTAAGTTATTGGCAAAAGAGACAAGCTCGACCTTTTTAGCTAAGGATTTGCTAGTTCCTAAGTATTTCTCTACCTTCTAAAGTGCCTGTGGCCTTTCTTTATGTTTTCATCTTGAAAAGATTGCATATTTGTCCCTCTCATACTTGACACTCATGCTCCCATTAACTCTTTTCTTCTTGCAATTAAAGAATTGCTTTAGCAAAAGTAGCTCTTTCTTGTGCAAACTTACCCTTTCAGGATCTCAATCTCAAATGAAGGTTATTTGTCGTAACATAAGTGATTCCCTTAGTAGACAATAGTATTATGTCATTAACTCACATATTTATCCAATCTTCATAGATCGAAGTCACTATTTTCTCTCTTTTCAATATGCTTTGGTAGGTCTTTTGCTATGCATCAAAGTTTTTAGGTACTTGACGTGTGTCACCATCCCCTTGAATTATGTACAAAGTTTATAGGTGATGGGAAAAACTATCGACAATCAAATTGTCGCAAAGCCATGATCGAGGCATAATCGATTCTTCCTTATAATCCATTAAGAGGCACCCAATGAAATGACTTGCATTTGTGCACAATTGGGTTAGGAATGATCCATGAAACTATCAAAGCTTCTTTATTGGCATTCAAATCTCTTAACTTTGAAATACATTGATCTTTGGTGATATCTTATTGCTATTCTTTTTTCCAAGAACTTGGTAAGAGGATTAAAATTCGACATTTAAGACTGTAGTGATCTCTTACCTCAAAAATGACTGAAGAGCCGTATGTACAACATTGATGAGCATTTAATAAAACATGGTTGCCTCTTTTTCTCCCTAAATTTTAAAGATCGGCTAGTCTTCGCTAATATGGTAGGAGCAAGATTGATACTATAACTTAATTTTGAATAAATATCTACCATGACAACCTCTATGTGCCACAAAACCTATGGAAAATGATCAGGACAAAGATTGCCAATGTAAAAGCATTCCAAATCTCCTTCTTGTCTGACTGGGTATTCATGACAGATTTTAAATTATCCTATATGATACAAGCACTATTCCCTAGTTGGACTAGATGTGAGTTTGCCTAGTGTTCTTCAACTCTGAACATACTGGCCAACTTTTTCTTAAGGGGTGTAGGTTTTGTCGACTTAGAGTAAAGTCTGTCAAATTGGGCCTTTTTTATATTAAGCATGGTTACACACCTTTCTACAGTAGGGACCAAATCATGCCCATTGAAAATGAAATATCTATATGCGAGATTCCAGAACTGGATCATGCTTCATAGTAATTTAAAGTCAACTTTGACTTTAACAAATAGAGGAATAACCTCATAATCTTTTACAAAGATTGCTTTATCAATCTCATCGTAACCATTCTACACATTTCTCAATTCTTGGAGGTTAAACTGCCTAAAATTCATTTTAGTGTGTCTTGAGATCTCAGAGATATCTTTGAGCTGAAAACTATCCCCACTCTCTCTATTCCCTTATAGGTTTGGACTTGATTGTCTCAAAATTTTTGAAACATTCGGCTAGTGCTTGTACCATGATGAGATACTTGTCTATGGACACTGCCCTTGGAACTAACTATCCCCAAATGGTATGAAATGACATGATGTAAGTAGCAAAGACAACAACAAAAGAAACGCTAAGTTAGTAATGTATCAAAGACAATAAATAAATCACAGAATAAAAATACCTAGGGCATCGTGGTGCCTCAAGGCGAGCATGGAAAAATATAGGTATAGATGTTTTACCTGTCAAACATTAACTAATATGGATACCATATTGGCATGTTTGGGATATAAGTGTCCCATTAGGATAAAGATCAACACTTGAGACAATGACAATTCATTCATCACCATACAATTACAAGATAATATCAAGCCATCAATCGAATAGCACAACGGCTTGTTTTGGTGTTTGCTCACATGAAACAACATGATGCTTCTAAGGATGTTAGGTATTCACTTATTATCGTCTAGTGACTGGCAGACTTTAGGCCATTGATTAGGCAGCATAACAACTTACCCGAGTAGGTTCAATTTCCTAGAAGGCAATACCAGCTCGAAAGTTATGCGAAGTGACAATATTCGAATATTATCTTTTGTAAAAGTAAAAAGGATTAACCGTTAGTTGGACTACATGCGACATGCCCCAATAGTATTATTATAACGAATGACATAATCAACACAGAAGGGAAGGCATTAGTGACGATGTTCCTTCATCATTATTTATGCAACAAAGAAATGATAAAAATGAGTAATAGGTAAGAAGTGTTTCCCCAAGTGTCTTATTCTTTAGGTTGATCTGGCAGCACTTTAGTATGGCCTGACATGGTTTAGCTCTTATGGCTGACTATATAGGGTTAAATTGACTCTAAAAGTTCCTAAATCACTCATCTATCTTTTAGGGATAATTAAGGCACCTCGATCTTGGGCCTATCACAAGCTTGGCAGAACAAGTTTGATTTGGGTAGACGTATTTTGCTATGCCCATCCAGATAAAAAGGATACCATGATACCATAGATACTTTACAACCTGAAAGATATTGCTCACCCATGGGTAAAAAAGATCTACCACATAGAGGATAATTAGCTCACTTCCATCTTATTAAGGTGTTATTCTCTCTTCAAGAAAAAAATCACTGAGATTTTAATGAGATGTAAGTGTGTAGTGTGTGTCGAGGAAACAATCAAACCTTTTTATTAGCTCCTTATTACCATTTTAAAAAAACTATCGTATTTTCTTTTAGAGGGGCCAAAAGAGAACCCGAGTAATCAAGAAAAGCACGAAAACACAAAGAGTGATGGAAAATAAATATCATGTACCAAATAGATGAAGAAAGGGCATTATGAATAAGTAATGACTAAAATCAAGGGAAATAAAAATTATGATAAAATCCTAGTGGAGTCCCCAAGTTGTCACAATGTGCCACTCTTTTGTAGCATGCTAGAACTTAAAAACAAAATAGAGGTAGGGCTCGCTTTTGGGTTATCCCTTAATCGACATTTGAATTAAGCATGATAGAGTAAAAGTTGAGAGGTGGACCATTAGACAAATCGCTCGTCTAACCAGTTTTGGATGGTTATTATGAAATGAACATGACTTAGAGTTGCCACCAATCAATTTGGGCTAGGTAAGAATGGATATCCATTAAAATCAGTGGTTCTGAGTTACGAAACTTAAAACAGTGATTTTATAGACAACGTGTACCAAAGTTCATTTTAAAAAGGGTCAAGGAGTCAGTTACATGTGGGGAAGGATTAGCACCCCTATGATTCCCAAAATTGGTACCATCTAGCCATAAATTATTGAACTCTCAATTTTTTTCTTTTTTTTTTACGTGATCATTATTTATGTGTAATCCCCTTCTTATGAATGTGAATTTTTAAATATGAGACTCAGGTTTTTATGGTAAAAGTTTAATTAATATATCTTTATACAACCTAAGAAGGCAGAGAAACATAAAGGATTCGATAAAATAAGGTTCGGATTGATTTGGAAGTGTATACGCTACGTCAAGCACTAGAGGGATACTAACGTAGAACATTACCTCAGGTTTAATGAAATTCGAGTTTTTGAAAACATAAATGCAAATCATCATCAAAAAGAGAAATAGGTTAGTAGGACATAGAGGAATATAATAAATATTACACTAAAGATGAATACACAAAAACATAAAAAAGGAGGGACGATCGAGATGTATCTCATAATTGACCTTGATTATTGAGGAATAATCAAATTGATAATTTTGAGAGATATTTGGATTTGAGGTCATCTTAAAAGGTTGATAAAAGGTCCAGGGAAGCTTAGAAGAAAGAAAACTTAAATTTTTTTATGCAATTTCTAAAAAAAGGGTTGGAGTATCCCTTCGAAGAAAACAGGGTTAGAAAATCCCCTCAGGAGTTAAAGTGTCCCCTTGAGAAGAAAGAAATTGAGTGATTTTTTTTAAATTAGAATTTTTGAGATTTTTGAAGAAAATAAATTTTAAATCGGAAGATATTTTAAATAGGAAATGCAAATTAAGTTTGAAAACAATTTTGAGTTTTGATCCGAGCCTAAGGAGACCGATGTCATGAGTCATCACTCCATGGGGAAAATCATTGAATATATTTTGAGTCATTTGAATGACTAGAAATGTTGGTTCAAGAAAGTCTAAGTAAATTCTCTCAAATCCATCAAAAACAAGAAATAGCATCGCGCTATCCACTTTCTCAAATTTATTTCAATTTGGTTTGATGGTTTCTAGTAACGAACAAGGTACGACTGGATAGGTTGATTGATAAGGGTTAATCTAAAAATATTCCAAAATTCCTAGAAAGTCATTTCTAAGCATAATTAATTTTTGAATCCGAGTCTAAGTCAGCACTAACAACAAATGCAGGGAAAAGAGGATTGTGAACTTCAAAAAATCATCCTAGACTCATTCAGAATCGTTAAATCGTAAAAGATACCTTTTGAAAAGGGAATTCCATGACTTTTCTTGAAAAATATTTAAAAAATCTAAAAAAATCATTTGATTGGTCAAAATTACCCGAACAGAGTGTGAATTGCTAATTATAGGGGTTCTAGATAGGAAAGGTTTGAAAAATCATAACTCCCATATACGAAATGATTAGAGGCAAATGAGGTACCGTTGTAAAGGCAATTCAAAGCCCTTTAGAGAAAAAAATGCTAGAAAATTCTAGACAAATCATTTAAAGTTTGAAAATAATTTTTAAATTTGGGATCTCTATGCTACCAATGTCGAAACAGGGATTCCTTCAAGCTTAGGCTTTTATGGTCACATGTCAATGCGTTAGACATGTTAATGTCTAATCATTGAGGTCCATGGCAGTGGAGTAATTGACGAATTCAACTCCTACAGAGTAGGCCATTGAACTATTCGCTATCCACACTAGTAGTCATGGTAAACTCGAAACAAAGCTTGAACTAAATGCTTAAAAGTATTTCTAATTTTTTATTAGAAACAAAATTTATTTGGCCTAATGAGGTCATTATCCCAAACATTTGTATTTGATATATCCCTAAGATTAGAGAACCAATAAATTAAAAACATTAAATCTATGCTAATCCCCATAGATTGAGGTTAGTATAGACTTAACTTGGGGCTAGCTTTCAAAAAATAGCATAGGCACTCATCATGCAAGGATTTCATCAAATATGTAATAAACGAAAAATGTATCAATGGCATCAATAATCAAAGCATGGCATAGCAAACAAATGGACATTTTATAAAAAAATTTATAGACTATGACATGTTAAACATATTTTATCAAGAATAGATCATGAGTATCCAAGTGTATGGATATATATGATATGGAACACGTTACTAACGCAGGGTGGAAATTGATGCGTGACCAGGAACAACATCATCTCATGCAAAACACCATAGCAATGTGTCAACAACCAAAGAAAATGCTACTAAATCAATGTCAAAAGAAAAGCTAATATAGCATTTTACCTTTAAAGTATACCTTTTTTCTCTCTCTTTAGTTAGTTGCCCTAATGCCTTTGCTTTGCTCTCGACTTCTTTTATTGTGCTGCTCTAAAACTTGGTGGCTAATATTATTGTCTATGTAGTACTTCTAATGGCTATGTGAATGTAGGAATTAATTTCCTTTATGGCTTAGGGATGCGTGAAAAAATAAGATGGTGGTGTTTTTTTCTTTTTGTTTTTTTAGAGGGTAGCAACTAATGAGGAATGGAAAGCCCATGATGCAAGCCAACCTTTTGTTTTTATAGGAAGACATTCGGCCAACACTATTCTAAGGTAAAAGGGGGCACTTTTGTTTTTTTTTTTTTTTTTTTTTTTTTTTTTTGTAAAAAATGATGAGTTATAGTATACTAAGTATGCTTTCAATTTTTAATTGGTTAAAGTACTAACACTTGAGTACCAATTAGCCACTAAAGTTTCAAAATATCCCTTGAATATCAAAATTTCCCATGAAATACCCCACAATCAAGCCAATGGGATCCTTAAAAAAACCATTAACCCAACCTATAGGCCTAAGATTAATTCAAATAATGGACATATTTGATCAAAATAATTTTAATAAGACCCATCAAGAATTTGAAGTATTTGAAAAAGTAACCCAACACAATTAAATAAAATAGGGGCAAATAAAATAATTAAATATGTAGGTGGGCTCTCTTTTATTTATGTATATTTCATAAGACTTGGTCTCAAATTAAATAATTTATGGCTCATTATAATTAAATAAAATAGGCCCAAATAAACTAATTAAATATGCATGTAGGCTCTATTTTATCTAATGTATATTTTTTATGAGGCTTGGTCTTAAATTAAATAATTATGACCTAATATAATTAAATAATATAGGCCCAAAAAAAACTATTTAAATATGTATGTGGGCTCTATTTTATCTAATGTATATTTTTTTTTATAAGGCTTAGTCTTAAATTAAATAATTTGCAACCTTACCTTAGTTAAGAATGATAGGGATTGGACATGAGCTTGTACGAATGACCTCAATGGTACCTTAGACGATGGCTTCTGATACTTTGAATGTTGGCCCAGACAAATTAGGATGCCTATAATAGGATGAAGTACTAAGGTTTTTTTTTTTTTAATTTTGCTTTTCATAAAGCAAATGAAACTAATATAATATTTTGTCATAGTTCAGGGTGTATTAATATTGATTGATATATGTTTGAAGTCATTTTAGAACATTGAATTTGTTTTGGGGTCACCATCTAGGGTTTCTCCAAGTTCTTATTCCAACAATCAACATCATTTGTTTAGATAGGATGACATTGAAGCCATGTCGTGGTATACATTTAACAATTGTACTTAGAGTTTCCAAACTTCTTCCCCAAAAGTTTAGATCAATTTACTGTTGATATGAATGATTTTGCTGAAATAGGCAGAGATGTAGGTCATTAAAAGCCCAATGGAGAAGCCGCAAAGTCTTACAAGTTACTTGATGAAATGAGCAAGGTATCTGAGCATTCAAAATTGCCTTCATATGTCCATCTTTTTCACTTGAAATACTTATGGAAGTGGACATGGAACTCTTTCAGATTATTATTAGAGTTTATGTAAAAAAATGTTTCCTTTTGCAAAATTTGGTTGGTCCTGTAAGGATTTGAAGAAGATGATAATTGATTTAGACTTTAGATATAAGATAATTCATAGTTGCCTGAATGGCTCTTTGTTGTATTAGGGTAATAGAATATATCAACAGTTTTGTCATATTTGTAGTAAATCTTGATGGTTGGATGGAAAAACATAGAAGAAAATGTGAATGAGGAAGATGGTGAAGCACATTAAAAAAAGAAGTAGCAAAGATTTTGCAATATTTGCTTTAATATCAAGTTTTTAACAGATTTTTATGTCTTAAAAAAATTGATTAAGGATCTATAGATTCTTTGGCTTCGAAATCATTTGACATAAGTTTTCATGTTTTGCTAATCATCCTAGGAATATGAGGCTTGGATTTGCATATGATGGTTTTAATCCATTCAAAATGATAACTACTTTTTTATAATACTTGATCGATTGTCTTGATTTCTTATAATTTGCCTTCATCAATTTGTATGAAACAATCTTTCAATAGATATTTGAATTTGTTCACCGTTTATTTGTAAAATGCATAAAATTATGCTTATGAAAGAGTCGAACCTTAATTTAAAAGGCTTAAAAGGTTAATTACTAAAGATCTTATCAAGTGAGCTAATCTTAAATTTATAATAATATGCCATTAAATTTTTTTTATTATATCAACTATGACGAAATATAATAATAATTTAACAAATGCTTTGCCCAAAATAAAATTCAATTAATTAATTAATTATTTTTAAGCACCTTTAAATTGATTTTTATTTTATTTATATTTTTATTTAAAAAATTTTGATTTATTAAATTCAAATATTTAGTGAATTCTAATATTTAATTAATAATATTATTTAATTCAATATATTTAAATTTAATAAAGATAATAAACGAATTTATAATTATATCTAATTCGTTATCATTCCTCGATTATAATTATAATTGGGAGAGAGACACGTATTTTCATGGTTTTGACCGACATTTGCAGCATAAAATGCAGTTAATTCGCAGGGTGTAGGACTGTCGGCAATACGTGGAGGACAAGAAAGGGGGACGTAAACTGAAATGGAGTATTTACGGTTTAGTAGTAACGAGCGTATTTACAAGTGCAAGTAAATTGATGGACCCACGAAACTTAGCCTCCTTCAACCCTTCAGCTTTCTTCGCCAGTCTTTTCTCTCCCTTTCATTGCAGGGCTGCAGGCTGCAACCCATGATACCACTCTGCTAAATCTCTGCAAAACCAACTCCCAGAAAACGACTTCACTTCTTCCACCGCTTCATTAACCATTGCTGCTGCGACCCCATGTTGCTTGTTTACTGTTCCATCCTATTCATAACCAAAATGGCTCATTAATTATATAAAATATCATCACAACTCTCATCATCTTTACTAAAATTTCAACAAAAAACCATGTTTTATCCGCTTTCTGTCTTCATCTTCCTTCTTTTCGTAAACAACTCTAATTCTTCAAACACTTTCATAGTTCTCGTAGACCCTCTCTTAAAACCATCACCTTTCCTCCATCATAAACATTGGTACCACTCTATAATTTCTTCTTCCTCTTCTTTTTTTTCTTCTCCTCCTTCTTCTTCTGCTATCATACATGTCTACAATGCTCCAATTCACGGCTTCTCTGCAACTTTCACACTTGACCAAGTTTAAAAAATCCGGAAACTCCCTGGGATTCTCTCCCTGTTCCCTGACAGAGTCTTGCATCTCCACACAACTCGTTCACCATCGTTTCTGGGTCTGCAAACCATAAATCCTTACATTCTAAACACTTCAGAATCCAACTCGATTATCGGGTTTATTGACACTGGTATTTGGCCCGAACATCCGAGTTTCTCTGACAATAACGTTGGATCGATACCAGTCCGCTGGAAAGGCCAATGTGAAAACGGTTTCAAATTCAATCATACAAACTGTAATCGTAAAATCATAGGTGCTTGTTTCTTCTCAGATGGATATGATGCATGGTTTGGCCAATCGGATAAACTCGTTAATGAATTTCGATCCCCTAGGGACTCCGATGGGCACGGCACGCATGTTGCATCCATTGCTGCAGGTTCTCCTGTGCCAGGATCTGGATTTTTTGGTTTTGCGGCTGGTTTGGCCCGTGGCATGGCCCCTAGAGCAAGAATTGCAGTTTACAAGGTTTGTTGGGCTTCAGGTTGTTTGCTATCCGATATTTGTAAGGCTTTTGAAACAGCAATAAGGGATGGTGTCGACATTATATCACTTTCACTTGGCTCATCTCGTTTGCCATTCTATCTTGATTTATTGTCCATTGTGTCCTTTCGAGCATTTTCTTATGGCATTTTCGTAGTTGCTTCAGCCGGAAACGACAGCCCAATTTTGGCAAGCGTGGCTAACGAGCCACCTAGGATCACTACTGTAGGCGCCGGGACGATTGATCGTGATTTCCCAGCGACCATACATCTCCAGAATAATGTATCCATTCTCGGTACATCTATCACCTTGATGCCAAATGAAAAATTGTCCCGTAAGTCTTACCCGCTGCATTTTGTTAAATTCAACTCTTCCTCGAAATTCAAATTTTCACGTCAGTTGATTGAGGGTAAAATTGTGTTCTGCCGGACAGAAGGGCATGTAAAAAGGTTGTCACTTGGGGCTGTACTTAAAAGAATTGGGGCAATGGCCATGATAGTTTCCCATGGCATTGTTGACCCTAATGGAATAGTTTCAGAGCCTCATGTTGTCCCAACTATTAGCATCGGGGTTGTAGAAGCAAAGAAAATTGAGGACTACATCTTATCTATAGAAAACCCAAGGGCTAAAATATCATCACAAGGAACAATACCGATGCATGCTAAGCCAGCTCCAATTGTTGCCTCTTTTTCTTCTAGAGGTCCTAATTCTCTTGCACCTGGAATTCTGAAACCCGATATTATAGCTCCAGGGGTGAATATTTTAGGAGCATGGACGGATGCGATTGGGCCATCGGGAATAACGTTGGATTATCGACGGTCAAGATTTAACGTAATGGCTGGGACTTCAATGGCTTGTCCACATGTATCCGGTGCTGCGGCCTTGATCAAATCAAAACATCCGGATTGGGGTCCAAATGAGATAAAATCAGCCTTAATGACTACGTCAATTGACCATAAGCTTTATTACCATAGAAATAAGCCATTTTCAGATACATCTCCAATTTCGGATGAGTCCACAGGCAATGCTGCCACCCCATTTGACGTTGGATCAGGGCATACGCTACCTCTTAAAGCAATGGTCCCTGGTTTGGTCTTTGATTTGGAGCACCAAGATTATGTTAATTTCTTATGTGAATTAAACTACACAAATAAACAATTACGAATTGTAACAGGAATTAAATCCCATTGCTCGAATGATGGTGCATGGCAATTGAATTATCCAGCCATAGCTGTGGAGGCAGAAAGGATTTGGCATGGGCCAGTTATAATGTCTCGGAAGCTGAGAACTGTAAATGCTGGGTCCACAGAGTACAAAGCTAAGATTGTTGGTCCTAAAGGCTATTACAAAGTTGAAGTAAAGCCTAAGCGGCTGAAATTTTCAGCTATCTCCGAGATGTTGAATTTTAGACTATTTATAGAGAAAGAAAATGGTGTGCAGGAGAGGAAGAATTTATGGTTCGGGGCTGTAATTTGGAAGGAGAAAAGGGGGAAGCATAAAGTTAAGTGTCCTGTAGTGATTTTTGCCAAAGACTACACAGGTGGATGGAGAAACTAAAGTAGTTTGCTAAGGAGATTGACTTGTAACTTGGGGCTACAATAGTTGTAATAGACCAACGAGCTTGAATTTGATTAACTCAGAAATTTTGCACAAATTTGAATTTTCTTCGATAGTAAAGCTTATCATAAATAATCCTGGTTTTTCTTTAAGTTTTTCTTCGTTATTGAAGCAAGAAATCAGAAATATAATAAGACATAAGCAATCCATAAAAGTCAAAGAAAAAAAAAAGAAACAAAAACTATGTAAGACGAGGCAAGGAAGGGCTAGGGCTAGTGGAAGCTTGTGCAGCAATTGGTAGCAAGTTCAACCAGTTTGTGGCTTCATGTTGTGTTGGGTATTAGTGTCCTCTTACATGGGGTGGTATTATTGGTGAAACCTCATATCTTATGTGTAGATACCCCATTTTGTTTGGGCCATCATCCAAGGCATCAAGAGTCGTAATTCGAGATATCATCGGGTCCAGTCGTAATTCGAGATATCATCGGGTCCATTCGGATAAGCACGGACTAGTCATCCATCATTCCTATCTAAGGTGAGGTGTCTAGAGAGCGAAAAGTGTATAAAATCTGCATTTGTATGAGTGGGTTTCGGTATATAGCCTTTACGTATCGATACATGGTTGCCACATCATGACACCCCAAAAATCATTGTTGGTATCGATACAAAGACTATGTATCAATACTTTTCATTGTGGTATTGATACAGGAAGCTTTAGTATTGATGCCAGGTTATTCCAAAGTTAAAATCATGATTTTGGGTTAATGTGTATCGATACATGCCAAGAAGTATCAATGCTTGGGAAAATTTTGTGCTTGGTATTGATACAAAACTCATTATCTTGAGAATGAAAGCCAAAAATGCATTGAATATTGATACAAGGCTCTTTGTTTCGATATTGGAAGGCCTTTTGTATTGATACAAAGTCCCTTGTATCACTACCACAAGGCAAAGTTTACTTGTTTCATGCCTTGTCACATCTTTTCATCGTAACATCAAAACATGAATTCGGTCATGACTTTGGCCTAAAAAAAATCCTATCTCAGACATAACTTCCTAAAAATCATATGAACTTTATTTCCAAGCTTAAAAATTGGGTTTTAACATTTTTTTAATGGACTATTAAGCTTGTTATAAGGGCATGTCATGCTATAATGTGGATAGATAAAAGGCAAGCTTGAACTTGCTCACCGTATTAGCTCATGCATGGTTTGTTTTTGCTGCCAAAGGTATACGTCAACCAATGAAATGCTAAAAGGTTGATCTTTGGTATAATGAGTCACCACATTGTCTACCCCAAAAGTCCTAAGTGTCCCATCGTTGCTAGGTTTTTGATGATTGAGATTGAATCTTGTATAGGATATGTTATAAGCTCAGCCAAAAAGACCTTTTAGACACACTTACATTAGCTTCCATACTTAAAAAAATTCACTCCCATAGCTCTCCCTCAGCCCCTCCAAAAAACCCTTGTAAAACCCTCCATAACTATCACTTTCCTCACAAAACATTCCTCTTTAGATATAACAACATTCAAGCTCATCATTTGTCACTTTTTCTTGCTAAATAATAGCAAGAAAATGCAATAAGGTGAGCTACAAGCTCAAAACCTTTTCTGCTCATGATTGCCAGCAAGGTCTTCCAAGCTTTTGGGGTATATTTCTTATCTTTTTTTTTTCTTTTTTACTTATATTTGCATCATCACTCTAGTGAGCTCTAATATGCTGACCATGACCTCATCTTCGGATTTTTCATGCATTTTGTGCACTTGGATATGGTAGATTTAGGATTTGAGATGCTTTATTGACCCTTCCATCATGTTTCTTCATTTCTACATGTTGTTTCATCTTAATGATATGTTTTAATGCTATCATGAAATTCTAGCAAGCTATTATTCTTTGTTTAAACATGTTTACATCATTTTCATGGCATATTCCTCGATGTCATTCATTGGACTGACATCTCTATGCATTCTAATGCTCATTTTTTCACATGTTATAATAATTTTCATGTTTAAATGTAATTTTTTCTTACTTGAATATGCCTTCGATGTTTATTGTCATGAACATCATATTTAGTCCATAATATGCTTGTCAAAATGCTTGTTTGTTGCTTGTCAAAAAACACCCTAAGTTAAGGCCATTTTAGCCTAGACAAATAAAGATTAACATGGACAAACAGTTTTCTACTCATTAGTTTCTTGGGGAAAATCAAGTTTCTTTTTAATGTTTGGTTTCAAACGTTATTAAGGCCTAATGTTCTATTTTCAAAAATAAAATGTTTCTTTTAGTGTCTTAAAATTATTTCTGCTTCTTTTTTTTTTCCTTTTGCCTAGAGTCTTTGTGTTTGTGACATGGTCAACGAGCTATTTTATTGTCCCAAACTTCTTTGAAAAGTGTGTAAATGAGTTTATGGAGCCCATGTCACTCATTCCTTTCTATGATGGAAGTTCAAATGTCCACGGCCTGGGTTTAGATCTAAGGACCTCGAAAAGACTGAAAAACTCTCATGTTTTTACCCTGACACGACAACACTAGAGTGATGACTTGAAAAATCATTTTCGAACCTTAAACCATTTTTTACAATTTTTTGATTTTTTTCCCTAAAACAGCATCAAATTACCTTTCCAACAGTATCATGTTTGCCCATAAGTCTTTTCAAGTGAGGGAGTTATGATTTTTTTAACTAATGCTATATGAAACCCCTAAAATCAACGATTTACATTCTACTTGGGCCATTTTGGCCCATAAGATGAATTTTTTGCTTTTTAAGATTTTTTCCTAAAACTTTTGTGAAATTCCTTTTCTAGAAAGGTATCATTTATGATTTAACAATTTCATATGAGTTGAGAACGATTTTTTAAAGTTTGCCACACCCTTTTCCCCTACATGTGCTATCAGCGTTACATTAGACCCAACTTCAAAAATTATTTCTATCGAAAAGGCAATTTTTGGGATTTTTTAATATTTTTAGATCAAACCTTATCGAGTCACCTTTCTAATGGTACTTTAACTGACACCTGGAACCTTCAAATTTTCCCAAAATAAAATCGAAAAGGGGAATAGCATAATGTTGTCCCTTATTTTCAATATTGGTCAAGATTAGTTGATTTCTCCAAATTCCACTCTGAGGCACTCGTATGCCTCCATGTGAATCCAATCCACCCCATCAAGTCAAAAAACATGCGTTTACCCCTATAGGTTCGAATAAAGGCACAATTATCTTTGTTTTATTACCTATATTTTATGAATTTTCTTTAACTCCAAAAATCACCTATGTTGTCAAGAATTGTCAAAAATGATACCTTGTCAAGAAATTACTGAACTTTTATCAATTATAGTCTTTTAAGTCCATCCCTCCAAAAATCATCAAACTTTTAATCTATAAGGATACTCCATACCTATTTTCTGAGGCGACAATCTAAACCTACTTTTCAAAATTTGTAAAAAAAAAAAAAAACCAAATTTTCTCTCTCCTAAACCTTTCTAGACTTTGCAAAATTCAAACCTGGTTTTCATGCCTCAAGCAACTAATGGATCTAAACATGTCTCAAATTTGTTGACTTGGTTATTTCTAGATAACCAATAACAATTATGAGATACATTCCAATTAACTCTTCCCTTTCCTTTTTATTGTTTAGTGTGATTTATTTTATGTGATATTATCTCATTTTATCGTATTACTAACACATTTCCTTTGTGATGGTCATCTTGCATCCATATTTTCAAAATTGTTTTTCAAAAGAATTATAAGGCAATGTTCCATGTCAATATCTCTCTAGTGCTTGACATGGAATATTCAATTTTTAAAAATTAAATTCGAAGAACATTTTAGTAAAAAATCCTTATTTTTCCACTTTTTTGAGGTGCATACAAGATTCAATTTTTTATCTAAAACCCGAATTCATTTTTATATAAATTCATGCACTAAAAGGGGATAATATCAAAATAATGACAAGTTAAAATCGAGGAAATTGGAACCAAGTAATGAGATGGCTAGAAAAGTATCAATTTCAGGTATCATGAGGAGGTTCATACTTCATTGGGTGTAACCAATCCCCAACTTAACCGTTGAATCTTTAGATCATGCAAAACATGGAATCGATATTTCAAATTTTCTAACTTGGAATATTGGTTTCAATAGACACCCGGTTATGCCTAGCCCCAAACAATTATGGCTACTCCAAGCGCTGTCCACTTCATGGTGGCTATCCAAAACTAGTTAGACGAATGATTCATTTAATGATTTTCTCGAGTTACAAAGAAAGAGTCCAGGTCAAGAGGACACTTCCTCATCAAGAATTTTATCACCTTCCCTTACATAAATATATCTTAAGTCATGTGCGCATCTCGATGTGCAAGGATCTTTTTTAATGGGGTGCAGTGCTAACATTATGTTATCATAATCTTTTAAATAATTTTATCCTTACTTTAGATGCAGACTAGGTAAGAGTTAAATGAATAAGTAGCCCTGTACTATATTACTTTTATTAATTGACTATTTATAGAAAAATGTTCAAATAAGTATATATACTATAATTCTTTTAACTAAGTAGGTACTTCGTACTACTGCTATTAAATAAATGTTAACATGGCAAGTAAAATTCTATCAAATTGTGACACAAATGTCATTAAATGCCATATGAACAATTTTTTGGCCATGTGTCATAGTTTAATTAGTTGAAAATGTCACATCAACATTTTCAATGGTGTTAGCAGATAGGGTAAACAACGTAATAGAGTAATAGTCTAAGTAACTATAAGGGCAAAATTTTTTCTTAGGTATTCAATTGGGAAAAGTGGTATAGTATAAGGGTCACTAGTGTATTTAACCCAATAGGTAAAGGGCCATGCTTCTAATTCTAATAAGGACTTCACGGATGATAAAGAGCGTAACAAAGATAGAATCATGATAATTAATTGGCTTACAGATAATGAGATGAACTTAAACTTTTAAAAATTTTACAATAAAAGCAACTATATTTTCTAAGCCATGTGGATGTGGAAGATTGACAAGGACATCTAAGAGGAGAAAAAATGCATTAACTAGGCCTAGACAATCAACAATATATTTTTGAAAGCTGGTATCAAAGGCTTTCTCACATATAACTATTAACTCTTTTAATTGGTAGATGGATGCCATTAGGTTGGGATTTTCCCTTTCAAAGTACAACTTTATTTCAATGGATTGAAATGCATAAAGTGTATATGCTATTCTATAGGAAAACTATAAGTTGTTATAGGTTTTAGAATCAATAATGAAACTCTAAGATATGATCCAAAGGAAGATAAAAAGTTAGGTATAGCAATGGAGTGAGGATTGACTTATCCATCTTCACTTTACTCTTGTATGATGTTTTTAACATTCACCTCCATGAATATCTATTACTTTAGACATATATTTGGTAACCTCAAAAAGCAGGATGTGGTAGGGTGAAGCAAAGTGGAGCAAGCATTTACCAAAACAACCTACCTTTACTTTAAAAAAAAAAGGTTTCTATTTGAAATGGATTAGTGTAAAGTTTATAGAGCAAATAAGGTTTTGCTATCCTTATATTAAGCATCTCAAAGCTATCCATATGAATACCCATTTCTAAGCCAAGGTAAATGGCCCATGAAAATTAACAGTCAAGGAAAAAATGGTTCATAGTTTCAGTATTATCACAATAGAAAACATAATAATCCTCCATGTTATTGATTCTTCATGCTATCTTCGATTTAAGAGGAAGGCAATTATTACAAATCTTCCACAAGAGCATAATGATTTTGAAAAAACATTTAAGTGCTCATAGGTTGTTTTAGAATTTCCTTAGCTAATAAAACCAATTAAGATCCCCTCACTCTAGTTGATGGTTCGTTTGAATAAGATGCTAACCTAACTTGACTATGAATTCCTTATTAAAAGAATTTTCCATGCAGTTTTATCACTACTACTACCAAAGTAAGAAGAATTTTTCATAATATTAGATCTAAACACCTAATTTTGTCTAGGCCTTCGTTCAAGCATCTCAAGGCATTAACAAACTCAAAGAAGCAAGTATGGATCCATCTACTGTCATTCCTAGCAACGATAAAGTGCTCAAAGAGCTAGAGGTCCATAAAGTTCACATATTCGCATGTATGTACCAATATATAGCCCTTATCTATCGATACAGGACCTCCACATCATCAAAATTCAAAATCCCACTAGTTGTATCAATTTACTTTCCAATTGTATCAATACAGGATTATACCGTAGCAAAATTTATGATTTTTGGCCAAAATGTATTGATAAATAAGTGAATGTATCGATACAATCATGAATGTATTTATACATTCACTAATGTATCAATATATTTCGAGAAAAATTGTTTATTAAATCGATATAAATAGCCAAAATTGCTTATTGTATTGATACATTATGCAATGTGCCGATATATCTTGAAAATTTTTGCCCAATTAGTGGCATTTTTCACCCTTTGCACCATCGCTATAAAACGTGAATTTGGCCATGATTTTGGCTCCAAAAATTGTCCAATTTTAGACAAAGCGTCATGAAAATATGCAGATTTTATTTTGGACCTTAAGGATTGGACTGTCACATTTTTTAAAGGTCCATTAAGCTTGGGATACAGACATTTCATGATATAATTTGATTTAATGAAGGGCAAGCTAGACTTTACTCAATATGCCAGCTATGCGTGACTTTCTTTGGCTATAAGATTAGTAAATTAACCAGTGAAATATTGTGAGCTTAACCCCTAGTACAAGGACTTATCATATTGTACATAAGAAATTCCCCAAATGCCCATCTTACTAGGTTATTTTGATAGCTGAAATCATATGATAATGAACATTATGAGCTCAAACAAAACATCCACATATACATTTTTCAAATACGCTCCCCTAGCCAAAATACTATCCCATAGGTCCCCAATACAGCCCATAAAAACCTCCTAAAACCTTTCTTTCGTATTTTTTTTCTCATCAAGACCCCTTCTATTGATAGGCTAACATCAAGCTTATGCTTAACCTTTTTTCTTGCTAATCTATAGCAAAGAAAGGAAAGTAAGTGAGTTGAAAATATTAAAAGCATGGAAAGTTTTCTGTTTAAGAACAAAAACAAGGTTTTGAAGCTTCTTAGTATATTTTTATCTTTTTTCCATCTATTTTCTTCCATTTTCATCATCTTCATCATTTTAGTGAGCCATTTTTGTGTGGCCATGTCCTTGTCTTTAAGATTTTCATGCATTGTTGTGGCCTAGGTTGTGGTAGCCTTAGGTTCCTTGATGTATCGTTGATGCTTTAGTTTTGTTTACTTGATTAAAAATGACATGTTTCATGCTCACATCTAAACAGCCCCTGCTTTGAATTTCATGCAATAGTTCTTTCACTTTTCATGTTAATCCATCCTAACATGCTTTGAGTATGACCATGCATTTGGATGCATTTCTACCATGTTTTCTTTGTAAGATGATGAGCTATGTTGCTGTTTTTTATGCTTGTTCACATGAGATGTTTTTTCTATGATTTTAGTTTATTTTATGTTTGTTTAAATGCCTCTTTATTGCTTGCCAAATTTTTTTCCAAAACATCTAGGTTAAATCAACATTAACTCTAGCAAATGGAGATTAATATTGATTTAATGTTTTCTGCAAATTGGTCCTCCAATCTTGGGGATAAATCAAGCTATGTTTGGATTCATGGCCTCAATAGGCAAAATAAATTTTGTCTTTCAAAGCCCAAAAAAATCCCAAAATTGATTAAATGTTTGATTAAAAATCTTGATTGTGAGCCTCTTTGTTAATCCATTGGCTTAAATGGCAAGGATACGGGCTATACATTGGCTTACTCTCTAGGATTTGAATGGGTCTATTACTCCATTACCATGACCAAAAAATTATAGACATTCAAATGTTTGAGACATCAATACATGATTAGGAAGTCCTTAAACTAAAAATTTTCTTGTTTTAGTATGGTAACACTGTACCCTCAACTTGAAAAATTATTTTTGAACCCTCAATGATTTTTCTAGACTTTTTTGTAATTTTTACCTGAAAGGGCATTAAATTATCTTTTTTACTTATATATGTTTCCCTCGTATGTGCTCGAATGAGGGAGTCATTTTTTTTCAAATATTTGTTGTATGAAATCTTTAGAATCTAGGATTTAAAGTTTGCTTAGGCCATTTCAGCCTATCAGATTATTTTTTAAGATTTTCAAAATATTTTTCCTGAAAAGTTAATGAAATTTCATTTCTAGAAAGGTATTGTTTGCAATTTAATGATTACAAATGAGTCCGAGATGATTTTTCAAATTTTGCTGCACCTTTTCCACTGCATGTGTTGTTAGTGCCAAACCAAACCTGACTTCAAAAATTATTTTCACCTAAAAAATGATTTTTTGAGGATTTTAAAATATTTTTATATTAAATATCATCGACTTAACTTTTCAATGGTGTCTTGTTTGCCATCTGAAGCTCTCAAATGAGGGTAGAATAAATTTAAGAAAGCAAATAGCATATGCTATACCCTATTTTTGGCATTACTCAAAATTAACTAATTTTCCTCATCCCATATTTCAAGGTATTCAGATACCTGGGAATGAACTCGATAGACCCCAATAAATTTTTAAGTCATTACGAGTCCTATTAGGTTCAGATCAAGACCTAAGAACTCCCAAATTTTTACAACTTAGTCCATATTTCAAATTAACGGTTTAAATCATAATTGACCCCATTTCTCAAAAAGCACTCAAACTATTTCAATTTTCAAAAATCATTAAAGTTTTAAACTATGGGGGTATTCCAACCCTATTTTTCAAAACTTCCCTAAATTTTCATTTATAGGGATACTCTAACCCCATTTTTCATTATTTTACTCAAAAATCTAATTTTTTTCTCTTCCAGGTCATCAACGGCTTTTCAACCAAAACCTCAATTTTTATGCCTTATGCAACTAAAAAGTCTAAATGTGTCTCAAAATTGATATTTTGTTATTTCTCAATAATCGGGGATAATTAGGAGAGGTGCAAATTGATATTTTCAAATTAAAAATCCAAAAATTATTTTAAAACCTTTATGTTTCTCGTTCTTCTTAGGTTTCATAGAGAGGTACAAATTTATATAAAAACTTGGATTTCATATTTTTAAAATTACATCATAAGAAGGGATTACATATGAATAATGACTATAAAAATTGAAAAGACTAAAACCTAGATAATTTATGGCTAGATGGTACCGATTTAAGGTGTTTAGGGGTACTAATCTTCCCCATGTATAACCAACTTCTAGACCCTTTTTTTTAACGAACTCTAATATGCATAGACAATAAAATCAACATTTCAAATTTTGTAACTCAGAAATACCAATTTTAATAGTTGTCTAATCATGTCTAGTCCAAAAAGATCAATGGCAACTCTAATTTTTTGGGGCCATTCAAGACAAATTGGATAAATAATTTTGTCCAACGGTCTCCCCCACTCTAATCTTGAGAAACATCTTTTTTCACCTAATCACACAAATGAACATGGCAATTGAGGATATATCTTTTCAAGTCATACACATCATCCCAGCGATTGAAGAGCACATGGCGACTTTATACAATAAATTTTGAGGAGTTTATGTGTTGATTCCAAGTTCTCCTATTTTGATAAATAACAATACACATTGTTATTGACTTTAAAGTTTTGATTTTTGGATAGAAAAGTTAGAGATTGGAATTTTACAATTATAGACAAGAGTTAGTCCATACTTCTTAAAACTGTTAGTCTAAATCTTGAGAACATAAGTCCTATATAAAAAAAGGTGATTTTTCAGATCATGAATCCAAGTGGAGGTTGGACCTCTATGAAATTATTTCTTTAACAATATTATTTGCCCAACATTTCATCAAGTAGTAAACTCTATTTTCTATCTTCCTTGCTTCTTAGCTGATAGAGCTTGATTCATATTCTTGGTTTCTCTAAAACCTAGTCCCCTTAATGGTTTAAGATGACAAAGTTTATTCCAACCTTTAAAGTGAAATTTTCTTCCACCATATGTCCCAACTAAAAATTTCTAATGATTTTATAAACTTCGTCACAAATGAAAGATGCCTTAAAGCAAGAGAGATAATAATAGGAATGCTATATAAGTAGATTGAATGAAAGTATATCTTCCACCAGTTAGCGGTAATTTTGTCTTTCAATGGCAAGTTTAGTGTTAAGTTTTCAAGTAAAGGTTTAAAAAATGTATCTTTAGCTAAGAGATGATCAAGATTAGATCAATATACTTTTCAAGCTTGTTATTCACCTTTACTTCGCATTTTATGTAATATTCTTTTAAATTTAGGATGATAATTCGGTATAACAATAAAATTAGAATTGTTGGAATTGATTTTTTGACTTATCATGGCATATAATTGATCCACTACACTCTTAATCATGTGGTAAGATTAGAAAAATATAATTATCATTTGAAAAAAAAAAGATGGTTGATTAGTAAACTTCTTCCATTAATCTTAATACCATCAACGTTTCTTGAGATTTCAGCTTTTTACAAGAGATAAAAAAAAATTCGAACATCTAATAAAAAGATAAGGACAGAGTGGCTTACCTTGCCTTAACTCTTTAGGAGGAATAATGAAACCTGTTAGTTCACTAGTGATAACAACGTGTTAACTGATAATAATCACACAAGCAATAATCAATTTAGCCTAATGAGTGTCAAATAGGTTTGCAATAAAATTTCAAGGAAGTTTCAGGCAATCTTGTCATACCCTTTGTTCATATCAATCTTTAAAGTACCTAATACCTTTTAACCTTTATCCTATTATAAATCACATGGAAAATTTCTACTCCTAACATAACATTATCACTAAATTTATTTTTTCTCAATAATGAAATTTTGAAAAGGAGAGATCAAACTACCAATATTTTGATTAAGTTTATTTACCAACACTTGACAATTAATTTTTACATGACATTGCATAAACTAATAGGTCTAAATGGTTAACAAAATGCATGATTTTTTAAGGGGTAAAGGTAATGAAAGTGCAGTTCATTTTTAAGCATAATTCTAGATCTTAAGAAAAAAAGGTTGCAAAAACAACAAGTAAACCTACAATTTCATAATTTTTCTAAAAGAAAATGGTAGATTAAGCATCAAGACTAAGAGCTCTTAGTGTACCGTAAAGATATGATAGACATTTTCCTCAAACAAGCTCCTAATGGCGTATTGATAATTGACTCATAAAGATATGATAGAAGTTTTGCCACTAAAACATATAATGAAAACCCTATAATTCGATTTGCCTATCTTCCTCAATCATCTCCTTTGTAGTTAGGGTGGAGTAATAAGATGACTTCAAATAAGTAAGATATTTAAGTGAAGAACATCTTTATTTTTTGTGATTAGAAGTAGTAGCCTATGATCAGACTTAAGGATAGGCAAATTAAGTAAAAAGGCTTGTTGAAAGTTCCTAGAAGCTTTGCCTACTTTTTCTCATAATACATCATCACCTTTTTTTTGTTGTTGTTCCATGTTAAAAATTGACCTTTGTCAAAGATCTCAAGTAGGTTGCAGTGGTTTAAACAATTTATAAAATCTAAGTATCCTCAAATGTAATTTTAAATTAGTGAGAAATTTTCAAAGAAGACCTGATTAAAATCTACATGAATAACCTAACTATCATTAACCACTTAATCAGCAATAGATTCGAGTTGGCTCTACATTTTTATTTACTATTTAAATTCAATTGACCATGACAACAAGTAAGCCAGAAGAAGTTTCTTTATTATCAGACACAACAAAATGCATAACATTCTCATTATTAAAAATAAGGGTTATAAATAATCTAACCTAAGGCTTTGGTATTGTGTAACATGAGATGTATTTTCATGGTTTTGTATTTAAAAGTAGGTGGGGTAAATGATTGGCAAAATTTTTTCCCTTTTGCATCTCTCAAGATCTGTGGTTTCTATAAACCTCACTTTTGTTTGAGCATGAGTCTAAGATAGACATAAAATCCAAATCTCTTTTAGCTTTTAACTCTTTTTTTAGCCATTTTGTTACTCTCTGATACATCAATATAACTCTTTAAAACTAGTTTTACATTAGTAAAGAAAGTGATAAGTTTAACCTATTGAGGATTGCTTGTAATAGGTTAAGTAAAATAATTTATCCCAAGGCTTTGGTATGGTATAGCTTGGGGTGCAATTTCATGGTTTTCTATTTAATGTGGGTAGGAGTTGAATGATCGATAAAAAATTATTCCTTCTAACATCTCCCTAGATTAGTGGTTTTAAAGAACCCATTGTAACATAGGTCCAAGATAAGGAAGTAATACTAACATGAGCACCATTAAGGCTCCAATACTATTTCCTTGGTAAGAATCACGTCAATCTCCTATGGATACGATTTAACTTATTATGCTTTATAAACACTTTTTAATAGAAAATTCTTGTGATTTTTTTATTTCTATATTATGAAAGGACTTTAGAAAGATCAATGCTTGTTTCACAGCCAAATTTTGTTTATACTGTCTTAGAATTTATAGACTTATGTGCTTACAAAAGTATGTGGCAGTTGTCATATCTTCGACTCAAGATGATCCATGCTAGTAGTCTGAAAAACCCACATAAAGCTGAACGGCTGCCAATGGCATTTGATAATTAATTAACCTTAGTTGGGGTTTAATAAAATGTAAAATATATTAAACTCCAAGTTCAATGTAATGTTATAGATTTATATAAGTTGATGAATTGAAATTTACCATTATATAGAAATATAGCAAATAAAAGTCAAGTTTTCATGAGTTTCTCCTTTTTTTTGACAAAATAAATTTGTATTGTTTAAAGCATCCTTATACTTCTACTAACTTTCAACTTTGCAAGTACAAGAAACTATAATAAAATTTAACCTAAAAAAAAAAGAATAAATAGAAAACATTATATATGTTAAATGTTTCCTAAAAATAACCAAACCAATATTATATTTGTATACTTAAATTAATCACTTAATTTGGTCTATGACAAATTAATTACTCATTTGATACAATTGCAATTTTTTTGTCAGCGGCAGAGAATATCACTACCATATATTGCTTAAATAGTGACAAAAAAATGGTCACAGAATACTATAAATTCGTCACTATTTAGTGATAGAATTAGTGACAATTTTTATCTGTACCCCTTCATTAATAATTTCTATCACAAATTTGACTGATTCCATCACAAACTTTGTGATGGGAATTCCTTCACAAACATTTAAATTTTCATCATAATTGTTGGCTAACTTTGGCAACAGCCTGTCACCGTATTCCATCACAAAATTTTAATGTCCGTCACTATTTTTGTTACTAAATTTTGTTACAAAATTTAAATTTTGTTACTAACTATCACAATTTTTTGTCACATTTAAAATTTGTCACTGTTTTAGTCACAAAATTCTATCATAAATTTAAATTTTGTCATAAATAGACTGTCACAATTTTTTTTCATGTATAAATTATATAACTTTTTTTATTACTAAATTCTTTTTTAATCCGTCACAATGTATAACATCCACTATTTATGTCAAAATTTGTCTCCATCTAAATTCTGTCACTACTTTCTTTACTATTTATTATCTAAATCCATCACAAATTTGTGGGTCGTCATTAATCCTGTCATAGATTATGACATTCCATCACAATATATAAACTTTAGTACAATTTCCATCATAGTTTTAATGTTTGTCATAAAATCCTATCAAGTCATTCCACCACAAATTAAATAACCACAATTAAGTAAATATCAATCATAACTAATCAACCACAATCAAATTTATTCATAAAAAATCTACTTATCTTTGTAATTAACAAATTAAATTATAAATATCATCAAGTTTTAAGAGTACTTAATTAAGCTAACCATTAAAAGTACTAAAGTACTTCATGATTAAACTGTCCTAAGATAATAAGTAATTGTACTTAAACCATAGATATTGGTTATTAAAAGTTTAAATATTCATTAAAACATACACTAAATTAAGTCTCATCATTATCATTGTCACAAAAATCATTATTAAGCTATCCATCAACAACTGTTGAAACCTCCGATGGTGGACTAGAAACTGGAATTCTCGTGCCTCTTAAGGCATCCTGGAGGTGAGGAATAAGAATTCCATCTAGTCATTGCATTACTTGATTTAAAATTTGATTCATGTTCTTAGTCTAAATTGGAGGATATCCAAAAGTAGCAGTAGATGAAAATGAGCTTGAAGGACGAGTAATGCCAAGTATATCTCAAGGGGTCTCTTTTCTAAACCCATATAAATACCCGTGACCTATGCCACCAACTATTTGATGCTATGTATCAGCATTAAACTAAGGTTGTGAAGAACTATCACCATATTCTTAGTCATTGCAGTAGCATGGCTTTCTTACAACAATATAAATAAAAAAGTTAATGTTTGTTCATTTTACTCAACATTAAACGAGGATAAAGTTCTACTTATGTAAAGTTTATGTACACTAACAGATTTGGATTTTTTATCCATAAATTCACCGGTTGATCGCTTATGAGTACGATCAAATACTTAACTTGAGCAACGAACCGTCCAAGCTCTTTTTCGTACAACAATTTATGTAAATATTAATGAAAATTGCGAAGGAAAACAATTGATAAATTATTATTTGAAAAATATTACATACTATTCTTTTTCCATGGAAAACAATAGGCATCATTCCACATGCATGCTTTAATATTGGCCCTTTCTTTTTAGCAAGTCAATTGGCTCGAACAGCCAGACTATTTCCTTTCCATTAATCTTTTCCCTAACAGTCAACCATGCCCAATTCTCTTTACCTACCCACTGTAGCCAAAATTTCTTTGTATCACTGATAAAAGTTGTGTTGGCTTCATGCATAACCTACTATTTAACTTTGTTCATCACACTATTGAATTGTCTTCCACAAATCTTATACCATATACCATATATTTAAGCAATTTTTCTCTTTAGGCCATTTATATTTTGTATTTAAAAAAATATATAGTTAAAATTAAAAGATAGGTTATCTGAAGAAGATAAAATCTAACAATTGTATAAATAAATACAAGAAAAGAATTCTAGTAGGTAGCTATATGAGATTCAAGCACATTTGTCCATGTTGCCTACAGTCTATTATAGTAAGCTTTCAAGATGCTAGTCCCAAGTACTAGTTCCTTATCATCTTTACATATTAATGTACTATAACATTTATATATATTAGAACTTAATATCATATAACTACTAATTGTTAGAAAATTCTAAAAGTTTAAATTATAACTAGATCCAAGAATGGATATAGATTTTTTATCTGTTGAATTAGAAAGAGTTTAAAACCCTTAATTTCCTCCTTTACTCTTTGTCATCTTATGGGAGCAAGTTGTGGAGTAGACTCATCTTCATTGCATTTTGTATTAACCAGCCTAGTAGGCTCGATAGCTATGGATGGATCAAAGTGAGGCTCATAATTAAAGGTTGAGTGAAAGATGCATCCGCTGTATGTTCATGATTGATAGTTTGTGATGGAGGTGGATTGACAAATCAACCTACCATGAAACATCCAACATCACTATTAGATTGCAAATATTTTGACATTTAGCTTCTTGAGATTGTTCCACCTGTTCTTCAACCTCGTATTCCGAGTCGAGAACTTTTACCTCTATCTTTGTGTGGCATATTCCTACATAATGAAAGAAGATGAATGATGAAATCAAATGCTCGTTATCTGAATTAAAGTGATGATAAAAAATCAATATGAAAATAACATCGTATTAAAGTAATCAAAGTACAAATGATAATATATATTTTCACTCAAACAAGCATTTACTTACTCAATCTTTAATTTTAGTGTCACTAAAAGGATCATCACTGTCATCACCAGTAGACAAGTTAAACTCCAATTTATCTATTGAAACATTATCTTTTTCGGACTCCCTAAACAAAAGTTCATCATTTTCATTATCATCAGCATCATTATCATTATAGTCATAGTCATTTTTTCTTATGCAAATCTAAAACTGAATCAACTAATTTAAGACCACCTTAACCCATAATAACATTTAGATCATCAAGTTCTCAAATGGGAAGAATGAATAGGAGTACACTCATCTTCTTAATAAAACCCATCAACCTTTTCACTTTGATATTCATCATTTCACTTTGATATTCATCATCACGTAATGATATGTTAAAGCTACTCCTAGCTTTAATTGTACAATAGCTCACCAATGATGTCTCTCTCTTCTCCTAGAAGAGAAGTAATGTAATATACTTGTTGAACTTGTTGAGTCAAAACAAATGGCTCATAAGTTGAAAGGTTAGACTTGTGACTCATTTCATCAAGAACGTAAGGAGGGTGCACTTTCACACCTTTTCAATGTCAAATCGATGGCATTTAAATAACATAACTCTATTTCCAATGCCAATATACTCTAGCTCAACAATTACCACTAGTATCCCATAAAAATCACAATTATAATCATTGTAGCAACTTCCTTTGATGCATACCCCTAATTCATTGTTTATCGATTTTGCCCATATTGATAAGTGTGAAATTTAAAACCATTAACCCTTGTAAAACTTAGCCTTATGTGAAGGATCATATGCTACCTCTATTATATGGCTATAAACATGATCTTCGTTGTTTGAAACCTATAACAAAATATTAGTTACTACTAAATTATTTAGAAATACATTAAATAATTTTATAACTTTAAGAAAAATACTTACAAAATTTTTCAACCATAATGAAAAATTTTTTTCTCGTAATTTTTGAAGTTCACCATCACTAATATTTGGTTTTTCGATCTTTATTACCTTTTCAAATTTCCTACAATGTTTTAAAGATTATGAAACTTATTTAAATTAAAAGTAAAATATTAGTTTAAAAATTCAAAGCCTTAACTTACTCAATATATGGCCATATCTCTTCACAGTTCAACAAATATATATCTCAGCTTCTTTATACTCATCATCATGGAGATATTGAGAAAAACCTTTCAGACCAAAAGGTCAATTGGGATAAGTGAAAATTGATAACTATCCCATTTCCTCCATTTCACCTCCATTATTATTGTGTGGAACTCGATTCAATCTTGTTGGAACATTAGGCTTGAAATAATACAAGCAAGATTTTGTTATTTCCTCGACAATATAAGCTTTACAAATAGTTGCTTCAATATATGGTCGATTTGTTACCTTTTTATATAGTGATGTATGCACCTAACCATTATAAATAATGATCAAATTAACCACTTGAATATTGTTATTCTTAAATCACTGTTACATGAACATGTTACCTTTTCGAAAGGATACATCCTGCTATAAAGAACTGGTCCACCAACTTTAGTCTTATAAGCTAAGTGAATTGACGAATGCTCTATGGAATCAAAAACTCCCAGTGGGAAAGTTTTTTCGAACTTACATAGTGTCTCCATAATGTTTTTTCCAAGATTTCTATATCCTCTACTTGTAATTCTATAAAGCAAATATCCTTAAAAAAGACTTATCTCAATAATAGCTTCCCTAATTGGGTTTGGCAACAAATCTCGAAAAGCAATTGGAAGCAACCATTGCATAAACACGAGTTATAAAACTTGTTTCCATCATGCACACTTCTTGCAATGTTCGAGACATATCTGTCAGGGAATTTCAAAGTTTTGACCCCCATACACACATCATTTATTTGCTCTTGACTTAAAGGAAAAGCTACATTTGGCTTGAAAGTTCTCTATTATATTCAACCAATTCCAATTTAGGTAGCCTAGAAAGAACTTTTATATCCATTCTAGCCTTCACATTATCTTTGTATTTACCCTTAATATCCATTACCATGTTAAATATATTTTCAAACACATTTCACTCAATATGCATAACATCCAAATTATGATGAACAAGGTTTGATTGCCAATAAAGTAACTCCTAAAAGATACTTCTTTTCAACCAATTATGCATATCTCCAAAACCAATTATTTTTTCCCTTCTCATGTAATTTATTAAAGACCGCATCAGGAAGTGCACGTACTTGATACAATAGTATTCCCTAATAATCGATGAATCAGGGGATGATTGTCTACATCAATCTTAAACTTATCTTTGTTTTGCTTCCTATAAAGATGATTTAAAGGTAAAAATTGATGACAATTAAAAAATGGTGTTTTACAACCACAATGCTATCGAAAAGCCTTATTTCGCTCCAAACAACAAAGACAAAAAAATCGTCCATGAGTACTCCACCCTAATAAAATGGCATATGTAGGAAAATCACTAATTGTCCATAAAAAGTGTTGCCCTTAACCAAAAATTGTCTCCTAAAAGCATCAAAAGTTTTAACTCTAACATCCCACAATAATTTCAACTTTTTATCAAAGGCCTTAAGAATACATCTATATGGTTAACTAGACTTTAAGGACCTAGAATAACCATATTTAATAATAAATACGATAGCTTCATGCACATCCATGGAAGCAAATTATAAACAATAATGATTACTGGCCAACATGAATATGGTTTAGCAGATGACCCAAAAGGATTAAACCTATCAGTATGTAATCTAAGATGCACATTTCATGTTTCAACTATAAATGAAAGGTGAGTATGATCAAAGTGTTGCCATACTTTACCATCAACTAGTTACCTAAGTTTACCATTAGTGCATCTATAAGCATGCTAGATCATGTGTTATAGAAGTTTTGGTACACATATAAAGTCTTTGAAGCCTTGATATAAGAGGGAAATAATGTAAAACTTTGAAAGGTATGTTATTTTTCTAATTACAGCTTGATGTAGGTTTATACTGAGGAAGACCACACATCAGACACTCAGTCATTAATTCATTTTTAGTATAAAATAGCATGCAATTATTTTGACGTTCATCTATTTTATTGTAACCAAGTCCTAGTTTCATAACCATTTGCTTTGTTTTGTAAAAATTGAAGCCAATTTCTCATCTTTCAACAACATATCTTTAACTATAGACATGATGTGATCATAACAAGCCTTGCTCATATTGAACTCTGACTTCACATTTAGAAGATAAGACATAGTTGAAAGTTTTATATGTTTTTCATAACCGGGCCATAAAGGTTCATCAGCATCATTCAACAGAGAAAAAAATTTAGCCACATTATGATTTGGGAATTCATCATGAAGTCAAAACTCTCTCCCATCCAATCAAATTAGAGTAAGTACCATCCATAACCATCCTCGTATATGTATTCACATCATCTACTTGACTTGAAGATTCACCTTTAACCAAATTATGAATTAAAAACTCTCCATGTGTCAACCAAACTATATAACCATTTGTAAAACCTTTTGAATAGAGAAGATAAATAACATCATCTCGAGTTTAAACTTTTCTATTATTACATTTGCTATATGGACAGTTAATCTTATTTGACTAACATATGACTCTTGTGAAAATGCAAAATATACAAATTCTTCAACTCCTTTTATAAACTCCTTACAAAGATACCCTTTCTTATCAATTCAAGCATACATCCAAGAATGATCACTTGACATACTGTAATTTTATAAATTAATAAAATTCACATGTCAAGTAATGTTCATGTAACAAAAAAAATACCATTGAGGTAGCAAATAATAATTAAAACAAGTTGATTTTTAAAAAATATATAACATAAAAGGGGAAATAATAAAAAAAACAAATGATTAATAATAATTAAAATTTAACATGTTTTTATTTATTTATTATTACTTTGAAAACAACAAAAAACAAATAAGAACAGAATTAAAAAGTTATTATCCATATCTCTTGTGTGTGCTTACTATGGGCATATTTCATTATTTATTATAAATAAGTGAATAATTAGATGGCTAGAAAGCTAGGTCCCTACACTTTGTCAATTTAGAATGGCCCTACATTATAGGCTTACCATGGTTTACTATAGGAAAATCACTATGGTTTTACTATTGGCATCATAATTGGCATGCTATCTA
The DNA here is from genome assembly GCA_038381835.1 of Adansonia madagascariensis. NCBI lineage: Eukaryota > Viridiplantae > Streptophyta > Magnoliopsida > Malvales > Malvaceae > Adansonia > Adansonia madagascariensis. The sequence continues at coordinate 4,728 of JBBYHL010458413.1, read as the reverse complement.
CATTTATCACCTCAGTAGTATTTCATTATCAGCAATCTAGTAGCATGTCATATAATCATATGCCATTACGTTATTTAGCTTTACATACATCTTATTATAAATATATTTGAAAGTATTTTAACTTCATTTATTGTGGATACCTCGTAGAGCCATGCAAGTCATGGATAATATGCAATCATTTTGTATCGAAATATCAATATTCTATATACCAATACTAAAAAAAAATATATACCCACATATACAATACTGACTTGGTTTCATTGCAATCAACTATCTTACTCAAAACTTAAATAAATTCGCTCAAATTCTTTTCCTAAACTCTCCAATAAAATTCACTCTAAGTTTTGTTATGCTCCAACAATAAAGAAATGCATAAATATTGGATTTGCTAGAGGCATATAATGATGAGATACATAATGTGCAAGAGTTAAAACTCCTAATATACTATATAAAAAAATATAAATAAATCTTATTAAAGATTAGTCAACAATAAGAAAATAAAAATAATCATACTAAACAAATATAAATAATCATACTAAATATTTAAAACTCTTAATATAATCATATACACATATAAATAAATAAAATTTCGGTGCCCTTTCATGTTTTTCCAACTTTTCCTTAACATTCCTATCAACTTAATTCAAAAGACATCAACATCTATCTTCTATATATTTTAGTAGTATATGCTTAACCTTTTCTTAGCATTACTTGTTCAACATCTATCAACTTGATTCAAAACTCAGCCCTAAATATGAAAGTTAATCCAATTAGTAAAAAAAATAGTTTAATTCACTTTGAAGTATTTACCTCACAAATTTTATAAGACAAGACCATGTTTTCAACATATTTATTTTATTTTCCTTTTGTTAATTTTTTTGGAAATTTTGTTTTTATTGAAAGGTGTCCTCTAACAATATTGATTAGTTTTTAATTAATTCTATTACTATTTTAGTCTTTCATTTTCTTATTATTGTTTAAAGGTCCTTTCAAGAACTATTTCACCAAAAAATTGAGAAATTTGCTGCTAATGTTTCAAAGAATACATAGTCTAATTAAAGACTAGTAAAAAAGTATGATTAATTACTTAAAAATTAATTATTTATTGTCATTTTCCTCTTTTCTTACTTATGCTTTTTTGCCAATGATAGTTTTTTTGGTCCACCAACTTAAAATTAAGTTTTTACTTCCCATTTATGGGATCCACAAAGCCTTAATATTTGTCCATAAATCAGCCATTTTTTACCATTTTATAATTACAAAATTTTTTACTCTTAAACCTTTCCTATAAGCTCAAAAAGAAAGATAAAGTCTCTAAGAGAAAACAGTTAGGTGGGCAATAGAAATTACAGTAGAGATTGTTTACCTTTAGAGAAAGAAAGGCTAGACGATGGTGGTTGGAAAGGATTACAGAGGACAACATGATGTATAAAAGCAAAAGGTCTTACAGGAGTTCACTGAGATTAACATACACTGAGGAAAAAGTGAAGTGTAGTGGCAACAATAATTTTGTAAAAAAAAAGTATAACAGCAAAAGACAAGTGACTCAAAAAATAATTAGGGTTTTTAATTTTTTTATTAGGCTTGAAATCTATAACCCAAATATTTGAAAACCTTAAATCTAGCCCAAACAATAAATTTTTTGTATTTTAGGCTATATTATTTTTAGGCTTTATAAATGGATCAAATAATTTAAAATTAATAACAATTAAAAATAAATTTGATAAATAAAATATTTCTAAAAATATAAAATATAATTTTATTTATATAAAATATCAACATATTATATTTCATATGATTTTATTCATGTATCATTATTATAATCAAACCAATAATTCATGTAACTATATATGTCTAACTACTTGTAAAATGAATCCGAACATGTAAATCTAAATATATATTTAGGGTTAAAATGTGAAAAAATAAGGGTTATTAACTATGTTTCTTATCTCTCTTTTGTCATAGATACGCCGTCACTAAATTAGTAATAGTAAATTCATCAATAAATTTTTCAAAATAAAATTTTATATATAAAAATTAATTTTTTAAAAATAAGTTAATTATATTTGTCATAGATCGGTCATTAATTTCTATTATTCTTTATAATTTTAAGCCTTGTGACAGAATCTAACTTTTTGTCTCTAATTTAGTGACAGAATTTTTGTAATAGAATTTATCACAAAAATTGTCACAACTATTTTTTATTTATAAAATATTAATTAAATTAATTAATTAATAAAATCTATCATAATTCTATCACTGCGAGCTATCACTATTTATAATTTCAATAATTGTGAAAGAAGTTTCGATCATAAAGTGTTAGTGGAAAATTTCTTTCATTTGAAGTCAAAAAACTGTGATGGATTTTATGATGGAATATATTATTTTTGTCATAGTTCTGTCACAAGTCCATAACGAAATTCTATCACAAGGAATGATTATCATTCAAAGATCATTTTTGTCACAATTTTATCATAAACTGTGTCAGTATTAAGATATATCAATGACAGAAAACTGTGATGGAAAAATTTTCTATCATAGTTAAGACATTTTATTGGTAGTGTATAAAAATTATCAAAATTCGAAGCTAACTCAGTTGGTTCATGCTGCTATCCTTTAGAGGTAGCATACAACAAGCATGAGATTCAAATTCTAACATCTGTAACTTTTTTCCTGTCTCTAGACTACAATCTTTTTTATCTAAAAAATGGTTAAAACCCCTTGGCCTTTGGAAACTTTGAAAAAGATAAAAGGCATTTCCCGTGCCTTAGGAATATCTAGATTCCATTTAATCTAATTATGTTTTATGAGTGTGAACATGCACCTATTGAGGGGGTTTGCTTCCCTTTCAAAGTAGTAGTAATAATAATAATAATAATAATTCAGAATTATATTGGACCTGAACGTAATGTGAAAAGAATAAGAGCACTCAATTAGACAAATGCTTCTAACATTACCTATATAGTTCCTTATATAAACAGAGCTAAGCCCTAATATCTATATGGGGAATGAGATATCTTTTAATTACTAGTAATAAGCATATATTTTATAGATAACTTCATCAAATGAAAGGTAAAGCTAAACTTTCATAAGACACCAACCAATGTAATGGCTGCTTGGTCCCTAAGACTAGGTATACTAGCTAATGAGAGATTTTAAGCACTCTCTTTAGTACCATGGCTCATCAATAGTCAAGCAAAATGCTCTTTTGATTAGTTCATTATATGCTTGTTAAAATGCTCATTTGATGAGCCAAAAATCTATTTTGAAAAAACTACCCTAAGTTATAATTAACCCCAAATAACACAAATTAATCTGAACTTATTATTTTCAGTATATTGATGCTTCAATCTTAGGGCAAAATCAAGCATTTTATATTTGAATTCATGGCCATATGAGGCTAAATGAATATTGTTTCTAAGCCTTCAAAATATGATGCTCCATTTGTTCGACAAAATGCCTTGCGTTGAGCTTTTCGATGTTGTGAGCTAAATGGCTAGGCTAATAGTTATTCACTTGCACAAATTCTTTGTGACTTAAAATGGACCTATGAATCTACTACCATAGACCTTTAGTGACATCATTCGAATGTTCATAACCCAATTCATTCCTAGGAAAGCCAAAAAATGAAACTGCCCTACTTTAGCATTTGTGTTGAATTTAAGAACCAAGGATTCACGAAAACATAAAGAAAAGAGAAGAAAAAAACAACACAGAGATTTAATGAGGTTCGGTAATGTGCCTACGTTCTTGGGAGTGGCGGCTAATGTTTTTATTCATAACTTAATTTAGGATTACATCAACCATATATTTATACTAACCCTACCCAGTACAATTTTACAAAATTGCCTATGTACTGTACCCTAACCTATCTATCTGTGGGCCCTATAAAAGGCAGATGTCGTCACTCCGCTCCAGCATCAGCCCACTTACCTTTTTATATAAAATTATATGAGCCATATACCACAATCTCTACCTTGGTGAATATACCCCATGAAGATAAAAGGTAAGAACTAGAACCCCTCATACTTTAGATAGGTTAGGTGACTTGCTTCTTTAGAATTTGGAAACATTGATCAAGTCCAAGCAATACTTAAACTTGTCTGTAGTAACTGGCTTTGTAAACATATCAACTGCATTCTAAGATGTATGAATTTTTTCTAATAATATCTGACCAGATCCAACTAATTCCCTGATCTTGTGGAACCTTACATCAATATGTTTGGTTCTAGCATGATAAACCTGATTCTTTGCCAAGTAAATAGCACTTTAACTATCATAGTGCAATTTAACTCCACCTTGCTCAATACCCAATTCTTTCACTAGCTGTAAGCCATAAAGCTTCTTTGGTAGCCTCAACAATTGCCATGTACTCTGCTTCAGTTGTAGACAATGCAACAATGGACTGAATAGTTGATTTCCAATAAATTGGTCCTTCTGCAAGAGTAAAAACATATCCTATTATAGACCTTCTATCATCTAAATTACCTACATAGTCAGAATCCACATCTTCCATAACTAAAAGATCACTCTTTTTACTTCCAAACATAAAACCATACTCCATATTGCCTCTGAGATACCTGAAAATCCACTTAACTACTTCCCAATGCTATTTACCAGGCTTTGACATGAACTTACTAACCTGACTAATAGCATGAGCCAAATCTGGTCTTGTACAAACCATGGCATACATCAGGCAACCAATAGCATTTGCATAAGGAACTGAAG
>JBBYHL010458386.1:0-15082 GCA_038381835.1 Adansonia madagascariensis | reverse complement strand
TTTTATTTTTTATTAGTTTTTAAATATTAACTCAAGATTAATAAAAATAATTTTTAATATTTTATTGTTTGTAAATATTATTTTAATTTATATATTTATAAATATAATTTTTAGATATTTTTATATATATAGGAAGGGTCGGTTCGATTAAGAACATAGAGAAGAGTAACAGTAAAGAAAAAAATAAAATTAAAGTAAAAAGGTAATTAAAATTTTTATTAATAATGCTAATAAGTATTATTTCCTTTTTTATACTTTTTTTTTTGGTTTTTCTCTTTTTTAATAATTATTAGTTTTGAAATTCCTCCAAAAATTTATATAATTATATGTATATATGTTAGGTGTGTTGGTTTGCCGATTTCCCAGCAATTCAAAAAAATAGAAGTTGAGAAATTGCCTAATCAAATAGCGATTTCTCACCTAGATGTTGAGAAATCGCCATCTGATTGGGCAATTTTTCAACTAAATGTTATAATTTTTTTTTTATATTGAGAAATCGACATTTGAAATGGTGATTTCTTAATAGCTTTTCAAAATTGGCGTATTCGGTAAATAATCTGAAAACAACCTATTTCGATAAATAAAAAAATATTATTTTAATAAAAGCCCAAATTTGTAACATTTGATTATATTTTATTTTGATTCATATTTTATCATTTCATTAAGTTGTCAATTTACTTTTATTTTATTAAAATTTTCAATTAAACTTTGATTTTTTATTAAATGTTAATATTCAATATTGATTTTATATGAATCAGACACAAAATTTAACAAAAAATATCCCTTCAAATATTTTATTTTAGCAATTAAAAGCAATAAATTAATTTACAAAATATTACAAAAATAAAATATTAATATAAATTTTTTATTTTATGAAAGAAATATTTTCAAAAAAATTCAAAAAGTAAAAATAAATAAATTTTAGTTTTTTGTAAAATAAACATTCAATAATTAATATTTAAACTTCTACATTTTTATTAAGTAATTTATTATTTTTAATTATTGAAATAAATAATTCAAAATTAAAATTAAAATTAAAAGGTAAAATTCAATCAAAAATCAAGATTTAGTGATAAAATTCAATCAAACAAAAGTAAAGTGATAAAATTAAATATTGAGTTAAAGTATAGAGATAAGTTTACCCTTAATCACAAAAATGCAATAGCAAATATTAATCAAAGTAAAGCATAATGGCAAATTTCAATATCCAAGTATATGATATTGGCAAATTTGTCCTTTAACCTTCTATAATATATAATCCTTAGTAAGTTAGGTTAGGTTGCCCTAGAAAATTCAAATCATTGCCTAGATCTAGTGCAACTTTCCTTTGCCAATCACTTCCCTCTCAAGCCCTTCAAATTTTTTAACTATTGGTTTAGGCATGCCATTTTCATGGAAGTAATTGAAGCTTTTTAGAAAGAATAAATCTCAAGGAATCCTATGAATAGGTTATTGAAAAAGTTGAAAGGTTCAAACCTATGCTTAAAAGCTTCAAAACCTGATACTTAGGGAACATTTCAACCAAAATGGTGGAAAAGAGAAAGTAACTTGATTTTATCTAAGTTGCTTTGTTAAATCATCCTTCTGCTAAACTTATTGAGAACGAAAGAGTAATATCTAAAGTATCTAAAGCATATAATGAGTTGCAGTTGGCTGAGAGGAGTTATTTTAGGCCAAAATATAAAATGCAATAGATGCAAGAAGTGTTAATGTATGCTTTTAAACTAATCAGATTGGGACATGGGATATATAGTTAATTAATTGTATACTAATTACTAGCTTTAGTAACTTAAGGTTTTCCTTCATAGTAGTGGCATGATAAACTATCATGAAACCATTAATTGGATGAATTCCATGAAAGGTAAATATCTTTGTAAAAGAATTGCAAAGTGTTGCAATTATAAGATCCTTATACATCAAAACCAAGTCCCTTAAAATGTTCCTAGTCATGTATTATCAAGACGGGGCATTAGTAATGCTTAAAGACCAACACATGTTATGCCTTCTTACTTATAAAGTAAGCAATCAATCTCATAGGTTGAAGCATGTGAGATACTTGGGATGGCATAATGATGCTTGTTTTATGGAAACGAGTTTACTGAACATAGCTCATATAAGAACTCGATTTAATATTAGTCACCCAAGTGTTTATGGAATATGTTCTCATGTGCCAATCGTGTATAATAGTCCTCAGACTCGTGATACCTGGTCATCTTGTATGGGGAGTATCATACTTTAATTTTCATCATGAAGTAGTCCACTTTAATAGATGCCTGAGGTTGGGTGATTTTGGGTATGACATGAAGCATATGAAGATGGATAAGTGATCCAGAGAAGATTTATCACTCCTATTAACATCAGCAATGTATCCTGATTGTTTTTAGCTATGGTTAATTGGATTAAAGTCTTTGGCCAAAACACAGTGAATTATGAGGAATTGTTTCTAATAGATTTATGATCATTAATCGTGAGTGGTAAGAACTATCATGGATTAAAACATGAGTAAATGTTGCACCATGCTCATGCTCATTCTGAGATATTTGGTGAAAAGACCTTATTACATTGATAGATTGGTTATTTAAAGGTTTCGATAAGGTTAAATGGACTTTTCAAAAATTATGTGGTCATGATAGCTTGCTAGATCCAACTTTTGATCTATGAATGTAGTTAATATGATCAATTATGTTCATTACTAACATGTTGGGAACCTTATGAGTCACACATAATAAGATGGATTTTGTTGGATTAAATCTGGGATGCTATCAAGTAAGAATTACTTAAATAAAAGGTACAATAAGGAGAACTTAATTGAATTAGTTCAATTAGGAATTATTTAAGACATAAATTAGGTTTGTGAAATTTAATTATAGATGTTTTAATGTGGTAATAAAGATAATAATGTCTTATCGAGATAACCTCTAACTATAGACGTGGCAATATAGATGTCTTGGCTTTGAGCCAAAAATTTATGGTAAATTAAATAATTATTAGATAATTATTTAATTATATTTACATGAAGTGAAATTATTTTAATTAGGCTAAAAATTTATTTAAGAATTAAATTTTCCTATATTTAAATAAATGTTAGCCAAAAAGTCAAACGGGCTTAGTTTTGAACTAAACCTAGTATGACTTAATATATGGCTAAATGTATGAGTTTAGGCCACATTGGTGTGAAATCAGGCCAAGATATTAATTAGTTAATAACTATGCCCAAATTTGGATAAACTGATTCAAAGTGTTTTAACTAGGCTTAAAAAAACCACTAAAGTAGCGCCACCAATAAGCTTGCTTCAAATAGGCATGGTTGACTTATTAGTTAAACCTGACCTAGTCTTAAATGTTTATAAATACATTATCAAGGCTTTTTGGCTAAGTGTGGCTATTAAACAACTATAAGCACAAAAACCTTAAGATCCTTACATAGCTTGTGCAATACCTAAGCTCTCCATAAGCTCTCTTTATGCCATTTTCATCTTCAAAGATTTATAATCATTCTTGATTTGATTGTAAGTGAGAAAATAGTTTTCTAGCATTAGAGAAAAAGGCACCACCCATAAAAGGTCAAACACTATCATTAGCACCTGTTTACAGCTTTCCTGTAACAGTATCTCACATTCTTACGACTATCTTTAATTGTTTCTAAGTGTAAGATTGAAAGTATTTGCATTTTTACCTTTTGGTTAAGGCGTGAGAAGCCTTTTTGCTAGTATCAGAGAACTACTAGATCTCGTGAAGGCTCCAACAACATCTGTGCAGATCACAACACTATCACACATCCCTGCTTAATTACTACACAACATAACATTATTGCTCCCTAGTACTCTCACTCTACCATCCATTCCATTTCCAGTCTGTTTGGAGCTTTTAGAAACTTGGAGATTCAATCAAATATAATTACTCTAGCTTGTTTAGAACTTTATAGATATAAAGTTTAAATTTATATAAGATTCTAGATATTTATAGATAAATGGAATCTTGGTTGTCCATTAGATTTGATCTGAGCCACAAATAGTGTAGGAAGAATTGATCAACCGTGACTCTATGCTGAACACTACAATAACAGCATATAGATTTGGTAGGAAAGGATATCATGTCATGCTAAGCACTCTAAAGAAGAAGAAATGGTGCATTAATCCACCATCGGAGAAGCAAAAAAGTTTTTTAGGCATATAAATGAATGCATTGCACTATCTATCAAACCTATCATTTTGAAAAAGAGTAACTGCTCCGTGACACATGCAGACTGGCATATGAAGCCTATAATTTAGAATTACTTAAAGTTGAAGGTAGACCATGCTGATGTAATATTTTTTTTATTAATTTATTTATATATTAAAAAGTTATGAACAATAAATGCTAAAATAAGTATTACTATAATAAACATTTCTCTTGTCATATTTTCACATTATTTATTTATAACCATAAAAAAGTTGCTTTTAAATTCTTTTATTTACTACATCATATATAATCATTTCTATTTAATTAATTTTGATTTTTTTTTTTAAAAAAAAAATTTGCTTTACTTTTTAAATGGGTTAGGTGCATGAAAGTTGGGTTGGAAAATGGACTACACAATGGTTAAAAAAAGACTCAAAAGAAAACTAATTCTGGGATTTTGAAATTCAAAACGAAAAGTTTCTGTTGGCCAACTGTTTTTTTTTTTAAAATGAGCAAATAAATATGTGAGCACGTCATATATGAAAATAATAAAAAGAAACAAGAAAAGAGAAAGCAATGGAGAAGTAAAGGCAAACAGTGGGATTGTCGGCAATAGAGGCATTCGAGAATTTAGAGAAGATAGGAGAGGGAATGTATGAAAAGGTGTATAGAGCATGAGATAAAGCTACTGGGAAGATCGTAGCGCTAGAGAAGACTCGTCTCCACGAGGACAATGAAGGCGTTCCTCCCACCATTCTTCGCGAGGTCTCCATCTTGTGCATACTCTCTCGGGATCCCATGTTGTCAGGTTTTTATTTCTTTCTTTCCCATTTCTTCTTCTTGTAAGTCTACCTTATGCTAATTTGAATTTAATTAAATGGAGTATTACTTACCACTAATTTCATATTCATATTCATATTCACACTGATGGATGTAAGGCAAGGGCAAAACAAAGAAGGAAAGACGGTTCTCTACTTGGTATTTAAGTATAAAGACACTGATCTCAAGAAATTCATCCGCTCATTTCGCCAATGTGGACCTATTAACACTGTCAAAGTTCTCTCTCTCTCTCTCTCTTGTTAGGAAAAGATAACAAGAAAGAGACAACACAACCTGATATAAATAAAACTTTTTATAACTTAATGATTGATTTAAAAAACAATGTGAAGTGCCTATATATAGGCCTACATCAAAACAAACCAAAGCTTTCGGATCACTCCGTCACTAACAAAGGTCCACTACAACCACTAGCATATAATTAGCAACAATACCCACTACATAATTCCACTCAAACCACTAGCATATTATTAGCAACAATACCCATTACATAATTAACTAAAACAAACTTATAACTACTAACAACCCATGACCCCCACTAACTTGGTAACAACCTTTAAATCATACCTCGACACTCCCCTTTGATTCAAAGTTTCACACACCAAACAATCCTTTGAAGTAGTAGAACTTTTTTTTTCATAAAGCCTTGGTAAGTATGTTCGCCAACTGCTTATCAGTGCTACAGCACCTCAAAGCTATCTCCTCATTTGCGGTAAGGTCACAAATGAAATGGTGATGTAGCTCGATATGCTTTGTTTTGTTGTGAAATGTTGGATTCTTTGTCATAGAGATCGTTGGTCCTTTTTGTTCCTGTTGAAGTTCAGTTAACACCCTTCTTAGCCAAATGGCTTGACAAGCTACTGAAGTTCCTGCAATGTACTCAACTTTCGAAGTTGACAATGCCACTGTTGCTTGCTTCTTTGAGCTCCAAGTGATCATTCTTGATCCTAGAGTGAAAACATTAGCCGAAATGCTTCATCTATCATCCAACAAACCTGCCCAATCATTGTTCATGAACCCACATAATCTAAAATTGAAAACTTTAGAGTACCACATACCATACTCCATAGTTCTAGCAATATAATGCAAAACCCGCTTTGCTGCTCCATAATGAACCTTTAAAGGTCATTGCATGAACCTAAAAATAACACCAACAAAAAATGCAATATCGGGTCGAGTGTGTGTTAAATAAGTCAAGCCTCCAACCAAGCTTCTGAACCTCCTAGCATCTACCATTTATGCTATATCTTCGTGCTGTAATTTTTCACTAATATTCATAGGTGTAGCTGCAAGTTTGCAATTAAGCATGCCAAATTTACTGAGGAGGTCCTTGGCATATTTCCTTTGTGAAATAAAAATTCCATCTTCAACTTAATGGACTTCAAGGCCAAAGAAATAACACAACAAACCCATATCCGACATCTCAAATTCTTTCATCATTTGAGACTTAAACTCATCCATAAGAGAATTGGAGGAACTAGTGTAAATGATATCATCAACATAAAGACAAATAATGATGATATCATTTTACCTTCCTTTCTCACATACAAAGTGGGCTTGTTCTCACTTCTCATGTACCTATTTTTTTGTACCCATTGATCTTGCTATACCAAGCTCGTGGAACTTGCTTCAATCCGTACAATGCCTTTGTCAACTCGTACACTGCTATTTCGTCGCCCTCCTTTAGGAAACCTTCTGGCTACACTATTTAGACTTCTTCTTGTAAATCTCCATTAAGAAATGCCGACTTGACATCAAATTGATAAACAGGCCATTGCAATTGTGCAGCTAATGCTAGAACAAGCCTCACAGTTTTAAACTGAGCTACCGGAGAAAATGTTTCTTCAAAATCAACACCATATTGTTGCACATATCCTTTCGCCACAAGATGAGCTTTGTGCTTTTGTATGCTTCCATCTGCAGTAAATTTTATCCTAAACACCTACTTCAAACCAACTACATTTTTGCCTTTCGGTAAGTTAACCATTTCCCATGTTTTATTCTTTTCGATGGCTTTCATCTCTTCCACCATTGCTTTCTGCCGTTTTTCTTTTTCAGCTGTTTCTCCATAATTTATAGGGTCTGAAATAGTGAGAGCAAACTGACAATATGCATATATATCAGCCAAAGATCTATACTTCCTTGGTGGTGTCTCATTCAGACTCTTCAAGGGTTATGGATGAAGAGTTTCTGCTTGGTGTTGCTGAAGTTGATAAACTTGCTGATGTCGTAAAGGAACCAGTAGCTGAACTCGTAGGAGTTGGCTCTTGTCTTTCATCTGAAGAGATTCCAACTAGTATAGAAATCTCTTGTTGTGCCTGCTCGTTACTCCAATCCCAGCTTGCAATTTCATCAAATACGACATCCCTTCTAATTGAAGTCTTGCCACTAAGAGGGTTATACAATCTATATGCTTTGGATTGAGTACAATAACCAATAAAAATACATTTTTCAGATTTTTATCAAACTTTTGACGAACTTGAGAATTACCTAAAGTAATAAGCAATACACCTAAAGACTCGTAAATGACTTACAGATGGTCTCATTTCATGCCAAGCTTCATATGGTGTTTGATTCATGACAACTCTTGTTCGTGAGATATTCAATAAATAGACGGATGTTGCTACAGCTTCCACCCAAAATTAGTTCGAAAGTCCCCTTGCCTGTAACATGCTTTTTGCCATCTCCATAATGATTCAATTTTTTTGCTCAGTGACACTGTTTTGCTCTAGAGTATAAGAAGTTGTTAACTCCTTATGGATGCCATTTTCTTCGCAAAATAAATTAAATTCTTTGGACACGAACTCTCCACCTCTATCTATAAGAAAAACTTTGATGAGGCAGCCACTTTGATTTTTCACCATAGCTTTAAATTTTGGGAACTTTTCAAAAGTTGCTGACTTGCTTTCCAAAAAATAAACCTAGCTCATACGACTATAATCATCAGTAAATAGCAAAAAATAACGGCTCTCACCCAAGGACTCAATTGGCATTGGCCCACATAAATCAAAATGAATTTGAAGCTCTCCAAGCTTTTCCAACAGGAAATGGCTTCCTAGTTTGTTTTCCATAAGCACATCCTTCACATAAATTAATAGAGCTAATTTTTGGCAGCCCCTAAACCATATCTTTATCACTTAGCAACTTTAAGCCCTTAATGTTGAGATGCCCATACCTCAAATGCCATAGATTCGAGTCATCCTTTACACTTGCAGCAAAAGCGAAATTCTCCATGTTAGAAACATCCAACGGGAACATCTTGTTTGAAGTCATACTGATATGAACCTTTTGGCCTTAATTCTTATTCTTAATGACACATTCACTGTCATAAAAAAAATAGAATAGCCACTAGCCATCAATTATCCAACGCTCAATAAATTGTATCCTAGGTCAAGTACAAATTGAATATTATCCAACTTTTTTACTTTATCATTGCTAGTGCCAACTCCTACCGTGCCTTTTCCTTCAACTTGCATCTCTTTTTTGTTGTCAAGCTGCACCTTTATTCTTTGCGTCTCATCAACTTCTTGGAACAAAGATTTAGTGCCCGTCATATGGTTTGAACAACTGCTATCTACAAACCACAAATAACATGGTTTATGGTTAGTATCAATACAAGCCATAAAAAGTTTGTTTACTTCTTCATTTTGCTACAAAATTCATTTTCTGATCTTTGTACCAACAATCAGCTTTTATATGCCCATATCCCTTATAATGATAACATTGAATACCTCTCTTCATGTTTGCTTGCTCATTGGACTGCCTTTGTCCTTTATACCTTCCTCTGCCTCTGCCGTTACTACGACCATGACAGCAAGATCCTCCTCTTTTTTGACCTCTGCTTACTGAACGGTCACTTTCTCCATGTTTAGTGGCTGTCTCTTTCACTTGAAATGCCTTCTCTTTGTTCATTTCAAGAGATCTATTGATTCTTGACTCATGAGCTTGAAGAGATCCCATTAGTTCATCAATGGAAAGAACTAACAAATCCTTAGCTTCTTCTATAGCAGGTACCACATTGTCATAATTTGGAGTCAAGCTTTTTAATACTTTTGCAACGATCATCTCATCCGAAATTTGCCCACCACAGGAGCATATTTGACTGACTATTGCCATTGCTCTTGACAAAAAATCAGTAATTGATTCACCATTCTTCATGACCAAAGTTTCAAAGTCGCATCTTAGTGATGGCAATTTCATCGTTTTGACCTTTAAATCACCTTGGAACTCCTTCTACAGAATTGACCATGCTTACTTTGATGTGGTTGCCGCTGCAATCCATGAGAAAATAGTGTCATGGATTGCTTGCTAGAGAATAAACAACGCTTTGGCATTCCTCGTTTTTGTTTCTTTTAGCCTTTCCTCCTTTTCTTCATTGGGTTCTAATATATCAACGAACCCATGCTTCACCAAGTCCCACAGCTTCTGTAATCTAAGCAATGTGTTCACCTTGATGCTCTACCACTTATACTTCTCACCACTAAAAATCGGTATGAGTGGTTAAGAGGAAGAAAACCCGGCTGTTGCCATTTATCTCTCGTATATCACTCTTCAAACTAAAAAAAAAAACACTCTCTTTTGTGTTTCTCTCAAATACCCAATAGACTCAAACCTCACGTATTTCACTCTTTTGCTTAAAAGACCAAACTTGGCTTGGATACCAAATTTGTTAGGAAAAGATAACAAGAAAGAGACAACACAACCTGATAGAAATAATACTTTTTATAACTTAATGACTGATTAAAAAAATAATGTGAAATGCCTATATATATAGGCTTACATCGAAACAGACCAAAGCTTTCGGATCACTCCATCACTAACAAAGATCCACTACAACCACTAGCATATAATTAGCAACAATACCCACTACATAATTCCACTCCAACCACTAGCATATTATTAACAACAATACTCACTACATAATTAACTAAAATAAACTTATAACTACTAACAACCCATGACCCCCACTAACTTGGTAACAACCTTTGAATCACACCTCAACATCTCTCACTCTCTCTCTCTCTCTCTCTCTCTCTCTCTTCTTTGTTTTCTTTCCTTCACACAATTACGATCGAGTCGACTATACCTTTAGTAGCTAGTGTATTCTTACTGAGCAAAGTTGACATCAACGTAATTTGTTCTTTATTGATTAAAGCGCATCATATTCATCTATGTCAACAGAGCTTGATGTACCAACTGTGCAAAGGTGTTGCCTTCTGCCACGGCCATGGAGTTTTACACAGATTATTTATAACCCTCCCCTCCCTTTTTCCTCTTTTGTTTAGGCCCATGATGTCCAATAAACAACCTAATCCTTGCTCTTCCCTTCAATTAACTCTCAGGGACCTCAAGCCTCACAATCTCCTCATGGATAAGAAGACCATGACACTTAAAATAGCTGACCTCGGCCTAGCTCGAGCTTTTACTCTTCCCATTAAGAAGTACACTCACGAGGTTACTCTTAGTCTTCCTATACTTACTACCATAATATAACTAGTATTATTCTTCTTATTCACTGATCTTCTACTACTGGTTCTAGTACTAGTAATAGTACTGCTTCGTCGTCTATCCCCTAATTAAATTTTATCGTAAGAGTTTTTCAGATACTGACACTATGTTATAGAGCACCTGAAGTCCTTTTGGGGGCTACTTATTACTCAACTGCCGTAGATATGTGGTCTGTGGCCTGCATATTTGGTACTATTATCTCTACCTTCACCCATTTTTTTTTTTAATTTCTCTCTTCTTTTATCATATTCATATTACCACTTGATCTGCTAAACGATGTTTTTATTCTAGCCGAGCTGGTTACGAAACAAGCTCTGTTCCCTGGAGATTCTGAACTGCAGCAGCTCCTTCATATTTTCAGGTCCATATATGATTCTGATTTGAACTACACTACATTCACCGTTTTGGTGTCCCTTTCCTATTTATTTTAACTTGTAGTTTCATCAATCGGTGCAGGTTGTTAGGTACTCCAAATGAACAAGTGTGCCAGGAGTCAGCTCACTACAAAACTGGCATGAATATCCCCAGTGGAGCCCTCAGAGTCTGTCATCAGCTCTTCCTAATTTGGATACTGATGGGCTACATCTCTTATCGGTAGGTAACTCTGGCTTAATTTGTACCGCCTTATCTAATAACACTATTTGAAACCATGCTCTTCACAACAGCTGATAGTTGAAATATTATTATTGTTGTGTTGCCGCAGCAAATGTTGCAATATGATCCCTCAAACCGTATTTCAGCCAAAAAAGCTATGGAACATCCTTAATTTGCCGATCTGAACAAGGACTATCTTTGAACAGCGCGCGGGGGGAGAAGGGGTGGGAGTTCCTTTGTAAAAACCAATCCGCTTCTCTCAAGCATATCATATTAGTAGTGTCATTTGTGAATTTTTGTGATTTATTGTTTGCTGAGCTGAAATATGACCTTAACAGTTATCCCTCGAATTCTTTGTTTGCTGAAATTTACCTTTGATTAAACCATTTGAGCAGTTTTCGTCTTGGGTATGTATGTATCTCATTCATTGTCAGTCATTAAAAAAACAAAAAATCAGCTTTCCAGAGTTGGAATCTTTTATTATCCTCCCTTCCCTTCCCTTCCCCTCCCCTCCTCTCCCCTCCCCTCCCCTAATAAATTAATAGCATGCAGTTGCTGCTGTAATGGTAATGGGTATTGGTAGTTTCCCATCCCTGCAGAGCAGAATTCAGGTCACCATCCACATAAAAATTGTTGCCCATAAGGTAAGTGAAATTGAGGCCAATGCGTAAGTCCAGAGCATGATAATAGAACACTCACTCTCACCTGCTCCAAATAATTGAGTAATTGTACCTGCCCAACAATAATTACATTTATTAAAGTGAAAAAAAAAAGGGAAAACATTGGCGAACTGTTTTTGTTGTAGGAGGAGCAAACAAAATTAGCAAGTCCTTTTCTTTAACTGTTGTGAAGATCAAATCTTAGATGCAGATGCAGCAGCTAGTCAGAGCTCTTTGTGCATGTGGAACAGCCAAAAGAATCTTTATATCTGGCAAATTACGAAACATAAGGATATTATTATCTATGACACATACAAAACGTACCTATGTTCATTGCAGGTGGAACAGCAAACTGAAGAAGGAGAACAAATTGATATAATGCATCATCTGTTTGTACGAAACCAAATCGAGAAGCCGCTTTAAAAATGGCAACACCAATGAGAGGTAGAGCAATATAACGAGCAACAACGATGCCAAATATAATCGACTTTTGAATTCCTGACCCTCTCAGTCCTGCATGAAATCAAAGCAGAAGATACAATAGAGGCAGCTTAACCAACAATAGAAATGCGTTCCAAAAATTAAATTTTTTATCACACGACCTAGCTAGTACCACCTTTGAGAAGGTTACCTCCCACAATGAGGGTGAGAGTTGGGATGGCTCCATCGCTGCATTCAAAACATATGGTGTTTAGCTATTAGCAATAATAATAAAAGCATGTACTTCGAATTTTGAAGAGTTGAGACTTATTGAAAATCCCCTTTAAAGGTATGAATGTTGTTTGATTTTGATGAGTTATACATGAGTGATGAAGCTGTGGGCTGGAAGACAGCGGCCCAGATTCCATTAACCAGTTTATACAACTGGATGGATGTAGTTTGATGTTTAACGAAATAGTATTCCTCATGAACACAAAATATAAAGATATGTTGTTTAATGACTCTTCCAAATACAAAATATATGGCTGGAATGGAATCCTCCGGTCATTTTGTAAACAAAAACAGTGATGGTAGCTGTATATGTACCCCACTAAAGAAACAGAGTCTTGAATGGCACGAAGAGGAGCATCATCGCCTATCATTGATTTTCGAATCCGAGGGACGAGTCCAATTACGAATCCAACGATCTATAAAAGAAAAGAGTGTAGAGTTCAGTGAATGGGTCACATATATATATATATATATATGGGTGAGGGATGACAACATTAACAAGCCACCAGCATGAATTTTGGATATCGTGTATGGAATGGAAGCAACCAGCGTATCCTCAATTCATACTTGATTAATATATCCATTAATATATCCCAGACGTATATATAATGGTTATGATTTATGAATATATTTCTATTCGGAACTCCACAATGAATTGTAATGTGCTTCATTGCAGATGAGTGGAATGACAGTACTGTTTTCTTCCATTGGTCAAAAGATCCTTTAGATGCATGCTTATGTATCCATCTTAATTAGCTAATTTTAGCAGCAATAAATGAAAAAACACAATGTGGCTGGGGCACCAACATTCTCCTTTGCTTCCAGTAAGTGGAAGTGGTAAATGAAGAACGTGACATAACGTAAAAGGAAGTAATACATTCATACCACTGCAGTTGTTGAAGGGGCAAACAGTGATCTCAAATTAGTCTTCTCAATCAGCAAATCTAATTGTTGCTTTATTTTACTTGCCTGCCACAGGATTCAAAATATAACAATCAGATCTCAATTAAAATGATTTCAATTTCAAGGAGCAATGAGAAACTTTGTAGACTACAAACTACAGTCGTTATGAAATGTACTAAACTAATCAGACATTGTATCTCATCTCAGCTACATGCCACTAGCAACACAGGATGATATACAAGACACCTCAGCTTATTTATTCTGATGATGATGACAATGTAATAATGTAATGTAATTAAAAAGACAGCCAATCTATTCTGTTGGCTCCTAGAAGTATAGTTAAAAGGAGATAAGCTCAAATCAAGAATACACACACACACACACACACGCACATATAGCATTCTGATGTAAAAGACTGAATCAGTCATGTTATATTACCATGTGAACAAGGATGTGTTTACATTCTCAAAAACATGAATATTCTTAGAGAAACAGTGTGGGAAAAGAAGCCATGAATGGAAGCAAAAAGGTGATTGGGGGTTTGACAAAGTGAACTACCTCAGCTTTCCCCTTAGAAGTTGTGCAAGGCAGTACATATTGACTTTCTTTGTCTTGAGATATTTTCAAGAGATCCTTGGAAGATAGTAGTGGCTCAGTGCAACTACCCTGCTCTGATGTGGATGCTTCTCCAGAATTCTTGCTGGTAGAGGAACCCTTGTTGATGCTCTTGATTGAATATATTCGGACGATATTGAAGACGTAAGACCACAAATAAATGGCTCCAAGCTAACGTGTCAGGACAAGCAATTAACATTATTAATAAGTTCTTATTTATACAGTCATACAAAAAAGAATAGAATGAAGTAAAGCATGTTTAGAAAAGGGGAATTTTTTTATTTGTATCTTGATGGGATTAATAATTGTTTGCTCTCAAATCCAGTGGAACCTACCGCCATTGAAAGTGAAACATAACCCATTCCGTATGAATGACATGCATCAGGAGATCCAAATGGGCTTCCTTTCTCCTTACAGACAGCTGGGATTATAATAAGGAGCATGTTCCCCATATTCCCTGTTCAAATTACGTCAAATGTGCATATATATATATATGTATATATATCACACAAGAACGAACGATTGATTACCAGGAATTATTTTAGTGCAGGGATCGATGCATTAATTTCAATTAAATAATAATGTTTGTAACGCATGCAATATCAAAGAAGAAAGAATTACTAATGTTATATATCGAAATTTAGAGTAGTAAGCTAGAGCATATATATAAATACCTGCGGCACAACAACCCAAAATAAGCCCCCGCAAATGCAACGGAGGTCTTGTAAATTGGATGACTATCCATCCAAGCATGGAACCAACAACAAATGTGAGCAGGACATTAATTGGCATGAACCACCTAGAAATAATACGTTATATATATATATATATATATATATATACACATATTTGTTCAACAAATTAAAAACTTACTTGAGAACATTAATTGAAAAAAGCATGCAGTACTGTAGTAGTAGTAGTTAAGGCAAATATAAAGAAATTACGAGTGGAAAGAAATTAAAGTATCACTCACAGCTTGACCATGCTTTCATACGTAATTGTTTGGGCAAGGTTACTTGCTACAAGAGCAGGGTTAAATACGTAAAACACTACCTGTTCTCAAAACAAAACAAAATAATACAATAATTAATGAG
>JBBYHL010458346.1:0-15088 GCA_038381835.1 Adansonia madagascariensis | reverse complement strand
CAGTCATGGATGTTCGAATGTTGATGACTCAAGTTTGGACCCGTAAACATAAAGAAAATAAGAAATATCCTCTGCTTCATTTTGTCCCCTGCTGGCAGCAGCACTGTTACAAATTGAAAAATCACTTTAAAATCCAAAATGATTTTTTTTGTGAATTTTATAATATTTTTCTCTGAAAGTGTGTCAAAATACCTTTAAAATGAGTCTTGTTCATCCTCAGATCAGTCCGAATGAAAAAGTTATGATTTTTTAAACCTAAACTCTCTAGAATCCTTGGAATAAATAAAATGCATTTTGGTTGGGCCGTTTAAGCCTACCAAATGGTTTTTCCAAATCCATCTAGCATTTTTCCTAAAATGTTCATGAAATTTTGTTTCTAGAAAGGTATTATTTGCAATTTTTTGATACCAAATGAGTCCAGAATGATTTTTCAAATTTTAACAGACCTTATCCCTCGTATGCTCTGCCAGCAACGAATTAATCAAAACTTGAAATTTTATTCCCCTGGAAAGTGACTTTTTGGGATATTAGGAATATTTTAGATTGACCCTCATCGAGTTACCTTTCTAATAGTATCGTGTCCACCCTCTAAAGCCTTCAAACCAATTTAGAATAAATTCAAGAAGTAGGATAGCGTGATGCTGTCCCCTATTTTCGGTTATGGTCAAAATTGAGTTATTTTCTCGAATTTCATCTCGAAACATTCGAATGTCTCCGTATCACCCTGATCAGACTAAAAAATGCTTTGACCTCTCATAGGCTTGTATCAAGGCACAAACATATTTTACATCTTTACCATCCTCATTCACAATAATTTATTTTGCCCAAAGTTGTCGAAACGCTCACACATTTCCTAAATCACAAAGTTTTGTCAACTTAAGTTTCCAATTCGACTTCTTTAAAGAGTGTCAAACATGTCACTTTTAGGGATACTCTATCCCCGAGCTTTCGAAGGGATACTCCAAACCCGCTTTTCAAAATTGTCGAGATAGAAAAATCTTCTTTTGTCAAAATGATTTGTCATCCATGGAGATACTCCAAACCTAACCTTCCAAAGGGATACTCCAATCCCGCTTTTCAAAATTGTCAAGATTTAAAAATCTTCCTTTGTCAAAATTATTTGTCATCCACAGGGATACTTCAACCCCACCTTTTCGAAAGGATACTCCAACCTTGTCTTTCAACTATAATTAATTTTTTTCCTCCTTCTCAAACTTTCATGAATGTGTCAAACAAATCTCGTTCAATCAATAAGCCTAGATACATCTCAAATATTGTTGTTATTCCCAAGTAATCGATGCCAATTGCGAGATAAATTCCAATAGTCCATTCCTTTTCTTTGTCATTGCATTGAGTGATCCATGTTATGTTACTTAATTTGTTGCCTTACTAATGTGATTTCTTTGTAATGATTATTTGTATTCATGTTTTCAAATCATTTCAAATAAAATTAAAGGTAATGTTCCACATGTGTATCTCTCTAGTGCCCAAAGTGGAATATTCCATTTTCAAAGTAAAATCTAGAGGTCATTTTATTGAAAATTTTTATATTCCCCATTTGTCTAAGGCGTATATGAGATTAAATCTTTTTCATCAAAACCTGAATTTGTATTTCTATAAGATTCATGCATTTAAAGAGGGTTATATCAAAATAATGATGAGGTAAGATCGAAAGAATTAAAACCAAGATGAGACATAACTAGTAAGGACTCGATTTCGGGCTCCACGAAGAGGTTCATACCTCATCATGCGTAACCAACTCCTGAACCTAAATGACAAATCTTTGTACTACGTAGACCATGGGATCTATGTTTTAAGTTTTGTAACTCAAAACATAGGTTTTAATAGGCATCTGATCATGCCTAGCCCAAAATGATTGGTGGTAACTCTATGCGTTGGCCATTTTGTGATGGTCATTCGAGACCAATAAGATAAGCGATTCATCTTATGGTCCCCTTCACTGTATCACAAGTCGAGAATCTGTACATTCTCGTTCTTGTCACATCGCGAGAGAAAAGTCTTGGTTAAGAAGACATTTCCAACTTAAAAAAATATTTTAAGTCGTACGCACTCATAGATCCGTAAGGATCCACCCGTGGGTACATTGCGGTAGCTTGGCAACTCCACTGGGGATTGTATAGAGAGTTAGGCCAATAA
The DNA here is from genome assembly GCA_038381835.1 of Adansonia madagascariensis. Lineage (NCBI taxonomy): Eukaryota > Viridiplantae > Streptophyta > Magnoliopsida > Malvales > Malvaceae > Adansonia > Adansonia madagascariensis. Next base: position 12,931 of record JBBYHL010458346.1, on the reverse strand, counting down.
CTAGCCATGTCTTGCTAGGTTCCTAATTCTTTCAATCTTCGGTCAGTATTTAACTATGACCCTTTTTTCGTTTTGTCAACTAATCTTTTGTTTGGCATGATTGTCAGGATTGTCTTATTTTTGAATAATCATTAGTTTAATAAAATGGCAATACGAAAGTAAACAAAAAAGGTTTAATCATTTCCCCGTCACACACCACGCACTTGTATGTGCATTAGTGTCCCGCCAAACTCCATGGTATGGTTATAGCCCAATTATTAGGAGGAAGTGAGCTATCTGCCTTCATAAGTAACCCTTTGCATCGGCATGGCAATAACTTCTTGGATGTAAATTACCTATGTCTCTAATGAGTAACCTTTTGCATTTGCATAGGGAAAATACATCCAACGGATTGAACCCATTCTGCCAAACCCGCGATGGGTCTAGGATCGGGGTCCCTCGACTATCCTTACCGACTGGAGGAGTAATTCAGATACCTATTTAGGCATCAACTTAAACCTCATATAGTGAGCCCTATGAGCTAAACCATGTCAAACCATATCGAAATGCTACTAGAATACCCAAAAAATAGGGTCACTCGAGGAAACATTCCTAACCTTTACTCCTAATTACCATAATTATATAGGTGACAATGAGTATACAATTGTCACCCGTATCTGCATTTTTATCATTTATCAAGGCATGCCATCGTGCCACCCGAGCAACGGCTAACCTTTGTATAAATAATTGACAATGAAAAAAACCATCATTCACAACGTCTTATACTGTAAACAATTATGCTGTCCGAGTTATGGCTTAACGCGTTTCTGCATTAGTGGTGATAAATGAATATTACTACTGGTCGGTTATTTTTCCATCAAAATAAGATATTGCATCACCTCATGATGGGTAGATTGCTTCTAGCATGTTGAAATGCTACTCATTTCTCGTCTCACCACCTTGGTTGAGACATGTTATGAATTTTTTGTTCTGATGTTCTTAAATTCTTTATTTCCTTACATTTCTCTCCTATATGTTCCACTAACTTATTTTCCTTTTGTTTGTATTTTGTTGCATGCATCATTTCATCATAACCATCATGGCTATCATCATTTTAGGACAATTGTTCTAGTTCGGTGTTCAGCAAAGGGCACATTTATGAAGCAACAGCTTATCTCAACTATCGAGTCCTTTGAAAACATCATAACATGGTTAGAAGGTTGCCAACGTCAAGAAAGGGACATCCTAAAGCCTGACTATGTCTCAAAAATGCATGAAGAGGTCAAGATCGATTTTCGTCAGAATGATTGTCAGGAATTGAAGCACATTTGGGACAGTTGGGATAACAATAAGAAAGAAGCCTTTAATAAAAAGTACGGTGATATAGCTCTCTTATTTCGAGTTCAGTTGGATGATGGCTTGTTACGAGCAACGACACAGTTCTAGAATCTGACCTACCGATATTTCACCTTCAACCAATAAGATTTAGTCCCTACCAATGAGTACATAGCTCTGCTTAACATAAAAAGGGCCAAGTCAGACCGGATTTACTACAAAGCCCTAACGCCTCCTCCGTTCAAAAAAAGGTTGAGGCAAATTCTTAGAGCCACAGAAGCATGGGTTGACAATCACGTCAACGTAAAAGGGAGCAGCGAATGCATTTCTTGGGCTAGCTTGAAAGAGGGCATGGTAAATCTTTCTAATCAAAAGAAAGCTTAAGATGTCTAAGCTCTGGCAATTTACGAGCTCGTTATTTCCCAAAGACTTTGGGTTATGTAGAGGTGGCAGTCACAGATTTCTTTTCTTGCCTATGTTGCAACATTAACCCTACTTTCGCCATCATTATTGAAACCATTTGTGCCCTCAGCTTTTGTAAAAGAACGGGAACAGCAAGGTTTATCGGGTGTGTCCCATTACTCCAAATATGGCTCCTAGGTCATCTTTGTGTTAGGAAAGGAAGAGTCAGGCAAAATTTCTTCTTCAAGATCAGTCATCTTTCCACGGCATTAGAGGAAGAATGTCATCAAGATAAGGCAAAAAAACATTGGGTCAAGGAATTACGAAATGTCAAAGAGGAAAAATTACGTGAAGAGCCCTATAGGTGTTCCCTTAGTAGATTGTGTACAGATGTAGAGACTATACTTGCATACCGCTTCTAGGATTATAGAGAAATACCAGTTATGCTCCTCTATTGGTATTGCATCAGTTCCAGTGCCAGCAATTCATCCCGTTCTTCGAAGACTTGGGATATTGGGATTTTGAATACAGAGAGCCCAATTATAAAGCAAAAGTCTAGTTAGCTTTCCAAGCCTAGAAGAATGTCCATTGTATGGAAAGACACTGGAGAGGAAGCCCTACCATGCTTGGATATGAAGAATGGAGACTCCATCATATCAATGATCCATTGGCACCACCCAACTCCGAGATACTACAAATCCCAATAAAGGAATCACCTTCTGAGATCGAGCTACTTAGGAGAGAGTTTGAGTGAGAAAAGGCTTTGCCATGAAAATCTCTTAATTTAAGAAGGAGAAGGGCCAGCTAGAGATGGATATCTATCTTAGAAGTGGTGAAATGGATTGAGTCATTAAAGAAAGGGATAGCTTCAAAGATGACCTTAAAAGCTTAACCAATGATTATGTGATGCTTCGAAAAGCTAACAAGTCTTGACGTATTGGCAAGACATCAGTCGAATAGGAAGCAAAAGTTGTCACTCTCAATCATGAGCTGAATCAGCAAAAGGAAGAAGTCAGAACCAGCAAAGAAAAGTTCACGAGGGCACGTGCTCTTGCTCCCACCTACCAATGAAGGAATCAAAGATTCGAGGCCCAAATGCGAGATGCCAACATCAGGATTAAAAATGAAACCCTCATTCATCAAGGTCATATCAATGAACTAACAAAGGCTTTCGAGCAATGCGAATTAGAGTGGCAAGCGACAATCGACCAAGCACGTATGAAATACCAAGAACAACATTAACACTTCACTAAACAAGTTCAGATGGCTCAATAAGAGGTGGATGACATGGTTAAAGTAGCTTGGCCTATAAGGTGAGACATCGTACCTGTTGGAGATCGTGAGCAACAACTTTTGGGTTTTCTTTATCATGTGATTACACAATGTAATCACATTAGATACTTTCAAATGTAATCATGTTGTAAAAAAAAACCCTTTTATGACTCTATGAATGATGTTATTGACGAAGCTATTCCAAGAATCAATTGTCTCCAATGCATATGCACATTTAATTTCACCATTTTTCATTACACTTGCATCAATTATTCATTATCTTAACTCGTCATTGCATCATAAATGCTCATCAATAAATACATTTCTAAATAAAAGTCTAACATAGGAATTGGGCCATAAAAGTGCAAGGGATTTCGAGATCAATCAGGAACATGGAACCTTACATCACGTACCGCTAGAACACATGACACCGTAAGTAAATCATGAGAGTGATCATGAAGCTCATATTGAGTGACTTGAGTTAATGGTTAAGGAATCACAAGACCAGATGCTTAGTCAGCAATACACAATGCAAAATTAAATCGCAAAACTTATGGAACTAATAACCGCCTCTATAAAAGAAAAAGGGTAAGCTAGCACTACTGAAACAAGGAATGATCCTCCCAACATTGAAAGTCCCCCAGCCAATAATCCAGAACCTACCCAAGGGGAAACTAGATAAGAATAATGACCCACTCTTATAGCTGTAGCTTAGGCTCCACTAGTTATCTACCTAAATCCCGTTGAAGCAGGTCAATTTATTCCCTGTACTCAAGGGGTGAATGCAGGAGTGTCATCGGCAGATCCAATAACCCTTAGCCATGAGGAACTAGAGAGAATAGAAGGTCAAAAGTCCACCATGACTACAGAAGAAGTGAACAAATTCCAGCTACTAAAAAAATGCCTCCAAGCTATCGAGGGGAGTGACAAGTTTGGAGCTCTTGAGGTGCAATCGCTGTCTTTGGTATCTAACCTTGTCATTCCCCCGAAGTCTAAAGTCCTAGAGTTTAAGAAGTTTAATGAAACCACTGACCCTTCTGTCCATGTTTGAATGTACCCACGAAAGATGGATAGGTGTGAAATAGATGAAAAACTTCTCACCCATTGCTTTAAACATAGCTTCACTAGGGTAGTAGCTTGGTGGTATATTGAGCTAGACAATGTCAAAATCCAATCATGGGCTGACTTGGCTAAGGCCTTTCTAAATCAATACCAGCACATGTCGGATTGGGCGCTAGATCGACTTTCCCTAATGAATTTTGAAAAGAGATCCACTAAAAGTTTTAGACAATATGCCCAAAGGTGGAGAGAAGAAGCAGCCCCAGTCTAGCCTATCCTTACAGAAAAATAGATGACAGTCACTTTCATTCACACCTTACGTGCTCCTTATTATGAGAAGCTCATAGGGAATGCCACCAAGAAATTCGTAGACTTAGTGCTCTTCGGAGAAATGATCGATACTGCCATTAAGAGTGGTAGATGTTTACCAGGGAAACAGCTAGATCGAGTAAGAAGCCCATTACCGGTAAGAAGAAGGAAGGAAAGGCCAATGCCATAAGTTCTGCTAGCTTATGTCAACCAAAATGGCATCAAATACCTGACCCTCACTATCCAAGCATGTTGTATTCTTGCCCCATCACCATACTCCTTCAGCCAATTAATGTCATAACCTACAACCCATCATTTGTAATCCCATCCAACCCAACATAAAGCTATCCTCCATAAGTTCACCAAAGTACCAATCGAGCAATCAATAATGCATCTGGCAGTTAAGGTGCAAATCAACAAAGATAACATTTTGATCCCATCCCTATGACCTATAAAGAGCTCTACTAGACCTTGCTCCAAAATCATTTAGTGGCCCTAATCTATGTCCTAGAAAAAAAGCCACCATCTCGCAATGGTACAACCTTAACGCCCACTATGAATACCATGCTGGGCAACAAGGCATGGCATATAGAACTGCATATCTTTCAAATGAAATTTGCAAAATTTAATTAACTCAAAAGTCTTGTAGTTTGAGATGAACCAAGGACCAAATGTTGTCGCCAATCCTTTACCAAACCATATCGAGCCGGCTACAAACATGATCGACATTAAGAACAAATATGAAGTCAAGGCAAGCATAGAGGATGTAAAGATGCCAATGTTCTTGATCTGGAAGGCATTGATTCAGGTCAGGTTACTCAATGTAACAAAAAAATTAAAAGACAATCTCGACAACTTCTGTGACTTCCATATAGTTGTAGGTCATACCCTACAAACATGCAGGGAGTTTAGGTCCATGGTTCAAAGATTAATGAATAAAGGCCAGATAAAATTTTATTGTGAAATCACACCTACTGCTGAATCTATCAACATGATAGAAGATGAAACTATGCAGCCACCTTACGAGAGAAACCGACCCCTCATTTTCTATGGCAAGTCAAGTCTCAAGGCTAGTTTTTCGATACCTACACCAAAGTTAGTTATGGAGGTACCTAAACCATTCCCGTATAAGAGCAATAAAGTTGTCCCATGGAAATACGAGAATCAGGTAGTGATGATCGGAGAACTAACTCCCTCAACTGCTGCAATGGAACTGTCAAGAGTTAGTCACATAACCCATAGCGGTAGGTGTTATACTCCACCTACTCAAGAAAAATAGAAGGTTGATGCATTCCTAAGCACCAGTACCACTCAGGCCCGAGCAAAGAATTTTGAGCCCGAGAAAGTTAAAGAAGCAGTAAGTGAAAAAAAAGCCATGAAGTTTCTCAAGTTCATCAAGGACAGTGAATACTACATTGTAGACCAGTTAAGCAAACAACCCGTAAAGATTTTTGTGCTATCTCTGCTTCTTAATTCAGAGGTTCACTGAAATGTATTACTGTAGGTGTTAAAAAAAGCATGCGTGCTACCGGACGTCTTTGTGGACAAATTGGATCAGCTAGTAAGCAATCATGCCTGATAATTATATCTCATTCACTGATGATGAGATCCCACCCGGAGGCAAGGGCAGTTATAAAGCTCTGCATATCACTACCCATTGTAAGGGACGCATTTTGCCTAAAGTAGTAATGGACAATGGGTCAGCCCTTAATGTCATGCCTATGACTATATTAAGCAAACTCCTTGTCAATCAATCTAACATCAAAAGTAGCCACACCATAGTCCAAGCTTTTGATGGAACATGTCATGGAGTAATTGGAAATATCACAATCCTACTTCAGATAAGCCCATGTACATATGAAGTGAAGTTATGAATATTAATCCTTCTTCCAACTGCCTATTAGGAAGGCCATGGATACACTCTGCCAGAACCATCCCATTCTCTTTCTATCAAAAGCTCAAATTTGTGATAGATGACAAAGTAGTCACCAATGGAGCTGAAGAAGAAATGATCGCCATTGCTTTCACCAAGGATATCTACATAGAGCCTAATGAAGATGCACCGAAGTCATCCTTTCAATCCTTCGAGTTTGTTAATGCAACATTTATGGGAGAAGGATTGCCAATAGTTGAACCCCACCTGTCAAAAAGTACCTACTCGGGTTTAAAAATAAGTATTGGCAAAGGTTCCCATGTTGGAAAAGGGCTTGGTAAGAATCTGCAAGGGATGGCCCATGCCCTACAGGTTACCACTCGAGCCAACAAATGAGGCTTAGGATTCAAGGCCAATGCGCACTCAAGAAAGCAGCAAGAAAAAAGGATCTGCAACTAGAAGATGACATGATCATTAGGTCGAAAGGGGGAATCGAAGCTAACAATGTTCTCGTCTTTCCATGAGATATTTCATTCGAGAGGACAAATTGATCCAAGCCAACTAGCTAAAGATGTCTTAGTCATCTTAAACAGAGCACTTAACAATCTCTATCTCTAAGATACCTAGCCATAAAATTCATATCCTTCCACTAAGACCTGATTTTGATGATAGGGTCATGACAGAAGCCCCTGCACTTTTCCTGTCCCTTTCATGTAACATCAAGAAATGAAAACCTACCTGCCCTCGCCCAAAAGTAGATAGGTGTCTTATGTAAAGGGCATTTTTTATCAAACATTATCAATGAAATAACTTTTGCATATATCATTCCATATTATGTATCACTTTTCAACCTTTTTTGCCTTTATTTTTATCCAATCCTTTGGTTGTGTGTGTGCCTTTTGAAATGTTTATTTCTTTACCTTTTCCGGTGTCATGATGACAGTGATATGGATGTATCTAATGGGTTACTGAAGATTAATTTTGAATAGTCAATTTGCACTAGTAAAGTTGATCTTGAAGCAGATTTCGAAGAGAGCTTCGTACTACCAAACCTCTTACGATTAGTTAAGCAAGAGGAGAAGTAGATCATGCCCCATAAAGACCCAATGAAAGTAATAAATCTAGGTACTCAGGAGGATTGAAAGGAGGTTAAAATTGAAACCTTAATAAAGTCAACGAGTAGGACCAAGTTGATAGAATTACTCTAGGAGTATCAGGATGTATTCACTTGATTATATCAAGACATGCTAGGACTGGACACTGATATAGTGGTCCATAAGCTTCCCATAAAGCCTGGATGCAAGCCGAGCCGATCCGACAAAAGTTAAGGAAGATGAAGCCTAAAATGCTTTTCAAAATTAAAGAGGAAGTCAAGAAGCAGTTTGATGCAGGGTTTATTAGAGTAGCCAAATATCCAGAATGGGTTGCCAATATAGTCCTAGTCCCAAAGAAAGATGGCAAAGTACGAATTTATGTTGATTATCGGGATCTGAATTGAGCTAGTCCCAAGGATAACTTCTCGTTATCCTATATCGACACTTTGGTAGACAACACGGCCAAGAATTCTCTATTCTCCTTCATGGAAGGATTCTTAGGCTTAACCAGATCAAGATGGCACCTAAAGACATGGAGAAAACAACTTTTGTAATCATGTGGGGGACATTTTACTATAATGTCATGACTTTCAGACTAAAAAATGCTGGGGCAACCTATCAACGGGACATGGTAGCCCTGTTCCATGACATGATGCACAAAGAAATTGAGGTCTATGTTGACGACATGATTGCCAAGTCAACGAAAACGGATGAGCATGTCACAGACATTCAAAAACTTTTTGAACAGCTATGAGTATTTCAACTCAAATTAAATCCTACCAAATGTACCGTTGGAGTCACTTCGAGTAAGCTTCTAGGCTTTATAGTCAGCGAAAAAAGGATTGAAAGTGACCCAGACAAAGTCAAAGCCATTCAAGATATGCCACCACCTTAAAGCCAAAAGGAAATGAGAAGCTTTTTGGGGAAACTAAACTATCTTGCTAGATTCATATCCCAACTCACTGATAAATACGACCCCATCTTTCAGCTTCTTCACAAAGAAAATCTGGGAGAGTGGAATGAGGCATGTCAAAAGCCTTTAATAAAGTCAAACATTATCTGTCAAGCCCGCCAGTGTTGGTATTGCTGGTGCCCCATCAACCTTTAATCTTTTACTTGGCAGTCTTAGACAAGTCTATGGGTTGTGTATTAGGGCAGTATGATGAGTCAGGAAAAAAGGAAAAAGCAATCTACTACTTAAGCAAAAAGTTCAATGAGTGCGAGTGGAATTACTCTGTAGTCAAAAAGTTATGCTATGCTTTAGTGTGGACAGCCAAGAGACTCAGGCAGTACATGCTGTATCACACCACATGGTTGATTGCAAGGCTTGATCCTATCAAGTATCTATGCGAAGCCCCTGCACTATCAGGAAGGCTCGCTAGATGGCAAGTCCTGCTTTCTAAATATGACATTACCTATGTCAGTCAAAAGGCCATCAAGGGCAGTGCGATAGCTGACTTTTTGGCAAGTCAAACTGCAGATGACTATGAACCCTTAAATTTTAACTTCCTAGATGAAAATCTAATGTGCATTTCTAAAGGCGATGATGCCTTTAACAAAGATCAATCCTAGAAGATGTATTTTGATGGAGCATTAAATGCTCAAGGACATAGAATTGGGGTAATATTAATGTCACCCGATAAGAGTCATTAGCCATTCACAGCAAGGCTAAATTTTAACTACACAAATAATATCACAGAATATGAAGCTTGTGTCATAGGGCTTCAAGTAGCTATTGAAAATAATGTCAAGATATTACAGGTGTTCGGTGATTCGGCCCTAGTCATCTACCAATTGAAAGGGGAATGGCAAACTTGCAATGCCAAGCTAATGCTGTATGGGAAGCTGATAGTAGAGCCCAAGAAAGAATTTGATGATATTAGTTTTCAACACTTACCTCGAGAAGAAAACTAAATAGCTGATGCTTTGGCTACCTTGTCATCCATGTTTAAAGTCAACCAAGAGTCAGACATTGCTCCCATCTAGATGAGCATCTACACAACTCCGGTTCATTATCATAGTGTCAAAAAAGAGAAGGATGGCCTACTATGGTACTATGACATCCTTCATTACATCAAGGATCAGCAATATCCAAAACATGCAACCGAGATTGATAAAAGGACTATGAGAAGGCTGCCTATGGGATTTGATCTTGATGGAAAAATCTTATACAAAAGAAGTCACAATCAAGTATTGCTGAGATGCATTGAAGCTCCTAAAGCCAAAGAGATCCTAAAAGAAGTTCATGAAAGGATTTGTGGCACACATGCTAATGGACATCGGATGGCCAAGCAAATCATGAGATCAGGTTATTACTAGATGACCCTCGAGAGAGACTACATCAATTATGCCCAAAAATGCCATAAGTGTCAAATCTATGTAGACAAGATCAATGTCCCTCCAATGCCATTTCACATCATGAAGGCCCGATGGCCCTTCTCCATGTAGGGCATGGACATGATCGGGCCAATCACCCCTAAAGCTTCTAATGGGCATCGTTTTATCTTGGTAGCGATTAACTATTTCACCAAATAGGTAGAGGCTACCTCGTATGCTAATGTCACTAGATCGACTGTCTGTAAGTTTGTCAAGTAGGACATCGTCTGTAGATATGGCCTCCCGAACCAAATCATCATAGACAACGCATGCAATTTAAATAATAAAATGATGCAAGAGGTCTATTTACAGTTCAAGATCCAACATCATAATTCTACCCCTTATCGCCCAAAAATAAAAAGGGCAGTTGAGGCAATTAACAAAAACATTAAAAGAATAGTTAAAAAATGGCCAAGACTTACAAAAACTGGCATGAGAAGCTATTCTTTGCACATTATGCCTTTCAGACTTTAATTTGCACTTCCATGGGTGCTACCCTATTTTTTCTTGTTTATGGGATAGAAGCTATATTGCCTATCAAAGTCGAGATCCTTTCTCTCAGAGTCTTGATGGAAACCAAACTTGAAGAAGCTAAACGAGTCAAGAACAGATAGACCAGCTCAACCTTATCAAAGAAAAACGTATAAAAGCCATTTGCCATGGTCAAATGTATCAAAGACACATGATCCGAGCCCATGACAAAAAGATGTGCCCATGATAAAAAGATGCACCCATGACAATTTCACCTAGGCAAATTGGTAATAAAGAAGATCCTTGCAATTCATAAAGATGTATAGGGTAAGTGGACCCCTAATTGGGAAAGACCGTATGTCATGAAGTAAGCCTTCTCCAGAGGGCCCTAATCTTGTCAAAAATGGATGGCAATGTCTTGCCCAACCCAGTCAACTCAAGTTTAGTCAAGAAATATTACACGTAGAGGGCGAAACCTAAAAAGGCGTCTTTCATAAAAAAGAGAAAATAAAAAGAACAACAAAAAAAGAGCGATAAGGAAAAAAACAAAAAAAACAAAAAAATAAAAAAACAAAAAGAGGTCTGACGAAAATTGAAAAAGGATATCTGGGTAACCAACCTGACTACAGTTGAAAACCTGCAAGGGCAACTTGAGAAGATAAATTTTGATAGAGCATAAACTGAGAGTACCTATAGGACAATGCAAAGCAATCCTAGAGATCTTTCAAAGATCAGCTATTACTAGTCACATTTATTGTTCGAGAAAGATCCTGAAAAGCATTTAAGGAACATCCATGTCATGATTGTCAGAGGCATCTTCCACCTAAAAGATCATACTTCTTGCCACCGAATCACTTGTTTGTCAAATAGTATAGCAAGTTGTATCTCTTTGTTGTCATGAATAAATATTGCCTTATTTCTTTTAACCCTTATACAATTCACATTGCACTTGTCATTTAGTTGATAATGTTTGATAATCGACTAAAATATGCATTAGGGCATCTTGATATTACATCAAAAGGAAAAGAAAAAAATAGGGAACTCTGCTCACGCCCTGATCGTCAAAATCATGGACTTTTCGCATCCAAGCACTCCTTTGGCATGATCATACATTAAACCATTTCTAGCTTTCACAAGCCACACCTTAAGAAAAACCATTTTAAGCTAACCAAAAATCGACCCATGCCTTCTATCAGAATCCTATCGAAACCAAAGACATCAACCTAATCGGTTAAACATTCTCTAAATTATCGACAATGCCTTTCAATTGTTAAGAAAACTATTAAGCCTTTCGAATCGAGAAATGCAATAATCCAAATTCTTGAGAATAAATTTTTGTCATATCCTAGTGGAGCCAGGACAACCTACAATCCTTAGTGAAATTAGGAGAACTATGAGAGTTTGAATGACATACAAGGAGAACTATAGCTATCTCCTGTATTAGACTTCACATCATGCATTCATGATATCATTCCATGTCATGCATTCACATTACCTTCACATATCATGATTTTTGCAATGTTACTTTAAGCCAAGTTCACCAAACCTCGAAGGAGTCCCTGGTAAGAACTCTGAGCTTCGTAAATCAAGCATTATTTAAGAGGCACCTATCAAGAAACCTTTTTAAGCCCATAAGTCAGTGACACCATTTTCAAATGCCCATAAGTCATTGGCACCCTTTTAAAGCCTATAAGTCAGTGGCACCCTTTTTAAAAGCCCTCAAGTCAATGGCACCTTTTTCAAAAGCCCACAAGTCAGTGGTCCTATCTTCAAAGCCCACAAGTTAGTGGCACCCTTTTCAAAAGCCCATAAGTCATGGCACCTTTTCAAAGCCCATAAGTTAGTGGCACCTTTTTAAAGCTCATACAAGCTAGCGGCACCCGAGTTAAAGCCCACACCAGCTAGTGGCACCTAAGTCTAAGTCAAAGCTCACACGAGCTAATGGCACCCAAGTCTAAGTTAAAACTCGCACAAGCTGACGGCACTCAAATCAAAGCCCACACAAGCTGGTGGCACCAAAGCGCACACAAGCTAGCAACACTCGACTCAAAGCCCACAGAGCTCGTGGCACCCAAGTTAAAGTCAAAGCCCATATAAGCTGTGGCACCCACATAAAAAATCCATGTTACTCTACACCTGCCTAAGAGGGTTAAACCTTAGAAAACCTAACACCTTAGTGTTCTGGGAATCATCATTCCTCCATGAACAAAATAGTGTCTATTTATCTTTGCCCTATTCTTGATTCTTAGCAATGATCAAAGAGAGGTAGCTGTAGATACCTTATTTTATCTGGGCTAATTTTTAGCAACTTGAAACATGGACATGAAAGGGGGCGATGATCAAAAACTCAAATTTAACTCATTTTTTGTATAAAAAAAGATCAAAACCCATATCAGATTATGAATTTAGACTTTTGAATTAATTAAAACATTTTTTTGAAGTCTAAATTGGATCAAAATGTTAATATCACATGATCAGCCTACTTTCTCCCTTGATTGTTGACCAAGATCACTATCAACCACCCTATTTGCTAGAAAATCATTTCAGCATTTAAACCAGCCACCCTATGTCCATCACACTGGCAACAAGTTGCTCTCTACAACTACTCTATAGCCATCAAGCTGACATCACTTTGTCCCCTTTGAGAAATGACCAAAAACACCTCTAATTTGGCTCAAAAATGTTGGTATAAATAGACCACTTATATCTCAGCTAAAAAAGGTTAGATTCCAGCTCATTTTTAGCTTCCAAAACACATTCC
>JBBYHL010458284.1:0-15097 GCA_038381835.1 Adansonia madagascariensis | reverse complement strand
GGATTAGAATCTCATATTCAAGGATTCGAATCCTTATCTAGAAATTTAAAAAATTTATTCATTGGACAAGCTTTTTCGTTCCAAAATTTGTAAGTCTTCAACAAATACATGTTTAATCTTGAGAGGTATTTCTAACATTAATTATGGCTTATAGGTATTTCATTTTACATACTCCTAATAAGAATCATCTTTTCTTTCACTCTTTTTTGGTTCACAGTTCATGTGTGTTCAAGAAAAACTTGAAATACAATTACATTCTTCTTTAAATAGGCATTCTATCCGAGGGATAATGTTTTCAAAGAGACCATTTGCGTTATAGTGGGGAAACTATTATCGTAATGAAAGCTTCCTAGAAGTATCTTGCCTACAACTTTCTTCATTTTTCATAGAACTCTAATTTAGAGTTTTTCATGGGCTGTTTCGATGATAGATTTAAATGCTATCTTTAGATCCAAACTCAAGACTTGATCACTTAGGTTTAGATTTGATAATTTTAAAAAATACTAATAAAATAATAACAATTATTACCTTTCAAATAACAAAGACAAACTAAGCATAATAAACTAACTAGAGTTAGCAATAATCTTTATTAATGGATGAAAATTTATTTAATATTTTTTCCAATCAAAGTGAATTTTACTAATGCAGAAACAAATCTCAGTATATAAAGAGAAGCCCTACAACATCACTAATCATGTCATATTTTAATATAATATAATATAGCAAAGGAGGGCTGCTACGCAGCTGGCTTAGCTGGCTTAAGTGTTCCTATCTTTGCTAGTGTATCCAAATTTATTAAGGTTACAGCTTTTGTTTTTAGAATTATTAAGTTTGGCTTTGATTTTAACTTAATAAATATCATTGTTCTTTGGAAGAATTTGAGTGTAGACATTAATTAATTAATTAATTCCAAATTGTAAATGGTGGATTTAATTTTAGTTTTGTTGCAAAATAAAAAGTTATTTTACATTAATATTTTATCTTTTTAATAGTTCTTGATTCATTTTTAGATGAAATTGACATGTTTATGTCCAACAAAATCATCATATGATAAATTTCATCTAAATTGTAATAGTGTATTAATAGGTAGGCGACTCAAATCTGTACCATTCATATATCTATATCATTTATATGATAAATTAAAAGTTATCCCTAAGTAAGAAGAGTATCCAATTTAAATTTTAGGTGTATTAAAGGGTTAAAGGGGTTCATTAGGATACTTCCAACTTTTTTAAATGAAGAAAGAAAGAAAGAGAAAAAGAGAAAAAAAGAGATAAAAGAAAAAGAGAAGAAAAAAAAGAGAAAAAAAAAGAAAAAAAAACTTGTATATTTGTATTATTTTTGTACAGTAATAGTATTATAAATCTATACAAATTTTACATATTAATAATGTTTTATAGATTTTGACACATTCATATGTTCATCCTTATTCATCTTATTTGTTGAGTCATGTTTGTGTTCATTTTTTGTATGTTTAAAGTAACATGTTAATAATTTGTTTTAGGTAAATTTTCACATATTCATATATTCGTTTAGTGTTCATGTTATTTTCCCATCTTGTGTTTGTTTTATGTTTTAATTGATCCCCTATTTTGCATGGTATGCCGTAATGATTGAATATAGAGAAAATTTTGTGCATTTGCATTGTCTTCATATTGTGTCTTAATTCATCTCATATTTTGCATAATTTATCATGATTATTCAATTTAGAAAAAGATTTGTGTTCGCATCATGCTCATCTTATACCTCAATTCTTCTCATTATTTGTATAATTTGTCAAGTGATTCAATGTGGAGAAAAATTTTACGTTAATGTCATTTTGGTATGGTTTTTTTCATATATTTAAAGTATTATAAATTCATTTATATTTTTGTGTCATGTTTTAATTGTTTCTATATTATTTTCATGTCATGTCTTAATTCATCCCATTTTTTTCATGGTTTACCCTAGTAATTTAATTTTAACTCTAAATTTATTTAATTAAAAATTGGATCATTTTACTAGTTTTACATTAATATAAATTTAATATTCACAACTTCAGATCGATTTTCCACAGCGAAGGGTGGGCATTTATCTAGTTGAAAAACAAACTGTGATGAAAAAAATGAGTTTTTTAAAATACCAATTGAAAATGAAATTAATATTTCATGGGAATTAAGCTCAAATGTATAAATGTATTAATACCTTGTTAAGCATGTTTTTAGCATTGCTCCAAACAAGAATCTACCTAAGCTTATGTTTGAGAAAATATGCAACCCCTCTGATCGAACTTTTAGCATGGACATCTTGCTACAAGTTATTGACAAGTTAATCTTGAATTGTTTTCAGGGGATCTGCGTAGCACCAATAATACAACACATCCAACGTTACGTATTGTTTTTGTCCAGCATGATTTTGAAGTTGGCATTTTGTGTATACTGAAACACCTAAGGAATACTGTTGAGAAGCCATTTTTGGTTTAACCTAATTTCCAAGACCTTAGCTATTGGATTTACATTTCCTTATGCTCGATAATTAGTGCCATAGACACATACTTATATACTAATTTGTAGCATAATAGGACAAGGAACGGGTTGGTAAAATAACATTTTTCATTATTTTTTTCAATATTTATGTTTCATTTGCATTTTTCTATAATAATAAAAGATTAACTTGTGCAAAGTTTGATCTAGTTATTTGGCAAGCATCAAAGACCTTTCTTTTTTAAAAAAATTATTAAAATATTATAATTTTAGTTTACTTAATACATTTTCAAATTAAAATTAAAGAAAAATATTTTATGAATTAAAAAAATAAATTTGACTAAAAGTCCAATCCAAAACAAATTCATAAGGTTGATTTCCTACATTATTAAAACTTCAAGTAATTTTTCAATAACATGACCACTTCTTAATATCAGTTAAAACTTGGATGTTAAATATACATATAAAAGGATAAGATAACATTAATATGTCCCTCTAACTATCAACGTATTATCTTTCTTTCAAGTTTTCAAATTAATGTCATTAGTCAATAAAATGACCAATTTTTCAATACGTAACATGACTAGAAGTATTTATGATGAAAAATGTGTTTAGCAAGGGAGTTCTAATTTATTTTGAAGAGTAAACATTCGTTGAAAGCTTTTTATTCAATAAATTTATTTGATAAACAAAAATAAAATTAAAACTGACATTGAATTTTTTTAAAACTTTACTTAAATGAATTTATTTGATTAATAAGATACAAAGGTGATAAAATGAATCCAAACTTGAAAAGTCAACAAAACCTAATTTAATGAGAAAAAGTCAAAGACTTGAGAACGTGATAAAATAGGAACCAAAATTTGCCAACGTAATATGTCTTAAGCTCAAAACAATCTAAACCTGAAACGATCTAAACTCAAAATAACCCTAATATCAAACGATCCATACCAAAGACTAACTTGATCATAAACCTTTCATAACGTTAATTCAATATTAAAACAAAAATGATCGAATTTCAATTAAATATTTTCATAAAAGAAAAAAAATTTAATTATCTATTTTATTTTATTCATTTTTAATCAAAAGTTAAAATTTATATAAATTAAAATAGTACTTTTTTTAAAAAAAAATCAATAATATTTTATACTTGCAACTAGTAAAAATATTGAAACATATGAGCATAAAACAATTTGAATTGTAGACATAGATCACTTAACTATTAAAACTCAAATTTATTTAAAAGAGATTTTTAAGATAAAGTCGAAAGTATCTAAATGATGATTATATTTTATACATTTCATTGCTATTAAATTTTAATGTAGTATTTTATTTATTTATTTATTCTCATACATTTGTGTATATCATATGTCTAATAGTTATTTAAAATATTAAATAAAAGTCATATTATTAGCTAATTGGCTATAAGCTTATAGTCATACTAATAATAACACTACTAATTTTTATAAGAGATTAAAATAAATAAAAAATTATGAAATCTAAAGCATGATGATCATATTACTATTAGTTGTTTGCTTTTTTTTCATATCTAGACCTAATTAATTTATTCGTACTTATTATTCTTTTAACATTCAAAAATTTCTTTTCTTAATTAAGTAATTATTTTTCTTTAATCACATCCTAATTAATCAATATGATCATGTATTACCTTATACAACTGTGTTGTTTGCAAATTCATGTCTAAAATTATCATGTCTATAAATTTTTATATCATCACATCTTCATTTGTCATTAGTATTTACTATTTGTCTTTCTAGTGGTAAATGATTGAAACATTTAAATATGTCATATATATCAAATTATTTTAATGAGGATCTCTTCTTCAAATAAAGCTATTTACTCATGTTTATTACTTATTAGCGTGCACAATTATATATATATATATGCATGGTATAAATTATATTGTATTTACAAGTTAAATATTAGAGATTTAGAGTTCATCTAATCAATTATTTTAAATATCAATATGATAATAGATCATATTTTTCCACAATCAATATTTAATGAATTGATTTTATAAAACACATCAATTTTATATCTCTTTTGGTCCTAATAAATATTGCCATCAATATGCAAATATATTAAAAAGTGTCATATTATACAAAATCTCACTTTAAAAAAATAACAATAATTTATTTTTGGATTTGAACATTTAAAATTACGTAGAAATTATTAAAGCTAAATTAAAAAAATTATGTAAACTTCACTTGAACTCGAGGTAGTCTAAACCCCAAAAAGCTTGAACCTAAAATTACTCAAATTCGAAAAGATCCTAATCCTATACATCTCAAAACTAAAAGATCCAAATTTAAAAGAACTTGAACCTGAACTTTTGACTTGAACCTATTCGAAGAATATGTACACAATATATAAGTTTAAATTTTAATGCAACATAATTTACGACTATATGTTCATTATATAGTTGCAATTTAAAAATATATGAAACGATCACTACAAGATAGACTTTTTTCCAATGAAAAGTTTCATCAAAAAAAGTTTCTAATTCGTTAGTATTTTTGATGAAATTTTCATCATAAAAAGTTTAAAAGCTGGAAGTGAAATTGTTGATAATATTTTGGTCAGTAATATATTTTCCATTGGAAAAGAAATAATTTTGACAAAAATTTTTTCATCGGTAATGTTTTATCACCAATCGAAGAATTCAATCGTTAAAAATTTTTCAATATCAAAAAATTTTCATCAAAAAAGACTTTCAGTAATGGAATTTTTTCATCTTTGATACTTTTCAGCGATGAAAATTTTCATCGTTGAAAAGTATTACTAACTGATTTCGGATAATTAAAATCTGTCAAAAATAAGACTAGTGATAGAATTTTTCGTCATCGATAATGCTTTTTAATTTTTTATTAATTCTATGACATTTAGTTATTGCATTACTTCTATTTGGTATTTAAATGTTTTTAAGTTGAATAATTAATTTGCAAATATAAAAGTCAATAAAAATAAATTTTATTTATTATAAAAATAAAATTATTTTATAAAGTACATATGAAACAATTATAAATACTTGTGGTTTTAGGTAATATCATAAATTATAAGTAAAAAAACACTACGGATGTGAAGGAGGGAAGAGTGGAGGAATACAACTATCAGAACCAGTCGCCAATCCACTTAAGAGCCATTGAATTGCATGTTGCTAGCGCTGCATCGTAAAATGAGTATGTTGCAGCTGCTTCTATGTCACCTGCATCTATTATTGCAGCGGTCTCTAAGAAAACTTATGTATTATAATAAATAATAGGAAAAATACGTATGTAATTAACAAGTAAACCAAAATACGCATAATTAAATTTTTAATTTCATGCACAAAAAACTTTAATTAACATTCTAATCATCATCATTATCATAATTGTTATTATCACTTAAACCTTTATCATGTTCATTTCATCTTCATTCTCAGTATCACTTTCTTCAAATCTTCTTCTTTTTTTTCTTCGTCTATAGAAATTTGGTCTTCATATTTTGCTTCCTCATATTGTCTTGCGACTCACATCACGTCATGACTTATTTCCTCAAAAATCACCATAAAAAAAGAGCTTAGGGTTGTTAAGATCATCTGAATAATTGATAATTGTGGGAGCTAGCAAATCCATTTCTTAATAAACTCTTTCATTCAGGTCAATTATTTCTCCTACAAGAGATGGATGTCAAATTACTCCTAGCCTTTATCTTGAAGACAACCTACCAATCCTGATATGTTCCTTTAGTGGAAGGATAACAATTATAATAAACTTGTTGATATTGATGGGCTAAAACAAATGGTTCATTACTAGGAAATTTTCACTTATATTTAACTTCCATTTGACCATTATACAGATCTATCCGAATTCCTTTATTTGTATCAAACAATTTGCATTTAAAAAGTACAATCTAATTTTCCCCATGAAATTTTTTGGCTGTATAATATCTAATAGCATTCCATAAAAGTCATGCTTATAATCATTATAGTAGTTCCCTTTCACACAAACATCACCATTCATAGTTTCTTTTCTTTTTTTTTACCATAATCCAATATATGAAACTTAAAAGACCAGAATAACAAAGCCATACGTTTTGGAACATGAGATAGGTCATTGATACCTGAGTCAGCTTAATCAGGTCATTGTTGATCCTAACAAATTATGTAAGTTATAATTAAAATACAATATTTAATTATTGTTATTTGAATGTGGATGGTTTAGTTTAAACTTTCTATCTATTAATTTTCATAATCCTTAAAACAACGCCTAAATCTTGATGGTCGAATTTTCTTCAATTCTCCATTAGTAATGTTTATTGTATCCTATTTCACCATCTTATCAAACATCTTAAGTTTTTCATTTAGATAAGGAAAATGTTTAATACCATCACCAACGACTTAATACAAAATTATACCAGAGAAAAAGTTATATGTAACAAAAAAGATCTTACTCAATTTAAGGCAAAACTTCTTCATAATTCACTAATACATACAATTTTATTGCATCAAACTCATCATGATCTAGGTAATGAGAATGAAGCTTTCTCTAGCTTCAAGACCTTTTTTTTTTACTTTCAAAATATAGAATGTCATCCCATTAGATCGACATCTCCCCCATCATCATTTTATGGCACTCAGGTAAATATTGTTTCCGCATTTGAGTCAAAATAATAAGGTGTAGAACATTGAAATGTCCTCCACAATAAATGCCTCAACAATAGACTAGACTTGAGCATGGGTTAGGTAGCCCACCCGACTTAGTAGGCCCTACCTAATTGGGCTCAGGCCTAAGCCTTTATTTTCTTAATTTGACTCGACTTAAAACAATATTTTTAAATTAAAATAATATATTTTATTTAAAATATAAAATATATAAATATTAATATAAAAATATTTTAATAGGATAACCAGTGATTCAAGCTTAAATCGAAGGCATGAGCAAGGCCAAATTTGGACTTGGGCTTAGAATTTTAAATTTTTTTTAAGCCATAGCCTGACCGAACTGACCCTACCCAGGGCTATTATAGACCCTTCAAAAAATGCAATATTTTTTTCACTTTTTTACATGATGTAAAAACCTAACATAATAATAATGAACAATTAGTATTTCAAGAATTAAATGAAAAATATGTTATGCATCGATATGCATTCTTAATTACATACCTTTCGAAGGATACATCCATCGATAATGGACAAGTCCACCTCTTTTGCCTTAGGCATAAGGCAGTAAGTGAATGATTAAATGCTTTATTGAATTGAATAATGTTGAAGGGAAGATTTTTTCGAACTTGTGAATGGTTTTGACAATATTGATGCCCCATATCTCTATTTGTTCCTTAATAATTTCGATTACACATAAGTCTCTGAAGAAATTACTTAGCTTTGTAATTGTATACCATATTGTGCTTAGAAAATGTAATTTGAATAATATTGCATAAAAATATGATAATCATGATTTTTCATGCCATAAAATCTTCCATCAACCACATTTGCACAATGTCTAATATTAGAGGCAAATCCATTTGGAAGTCGTAATTGTCGAATCCACGTACAAATTTCTTTTGATCCTTTTTGCTTAATGTGTAACTAGTTTTAGGCTTGTACGTCTTTCTATGAAGGGATGTCAATCCCGGTAAAGTTGACCTTATGCAAGTATTAGATTTGAAAAATCAATAAAATAACATAGAATAGGTAGAAGAAGACATAAACATAGAAATAGTCAACTTTCTTACAGATCTTTAGGGAGGGACTTACGTGTAATAAACTATAATAATTTTTCTTGAAATTAAAACATCCATTTGATTAGACATTATCTTACTCTTAGATATTATAATATGGAGTTAAAATATGCTGAAAGATCATTGGTGAATGGCAGCTAAGGCTCCCTAAAAGGATCTTCAAGATGATGACTTGCACACATGTCCTACCTCTAACGGTGATCTATACAGATGGTAGTTGGAATCTTTCCTAGGCCCGATGGTTTTATAATGCTAACCAGAAAGCTTATTAGGCCCTTAACCAAAAGGAAGACATGCAGTCACTTTCAATCTCAAACAAATAAGAACAATTCATAGTAGTCACAAGAATAATAGATAATGCAATAGGAAGGCTATAGGGAGGTGCCAATGGCAAGGTTTAGCCTTCTATGGGTGGAAGTTACTCCCTCTTGCTAGAAAACTTTTTTTTTCACTTTTGTCATATCAAGAACGATTTTAGGTCTCCAAAGATAAAAGTGTGCAAAGAGCTTAAAGAGGTACCAACCTTCATAGGGATTTTAGGATTTTATGCTTAAGGTTTTCTATGAAAGGGTGTCAATCCCCGTAAAGTCTAGCCTTATGCATGCATTGTATTTCAAAAATCAACAAAATAAAGACAAAAAAAAGCAGAAAATATAAACATAAAAAATGCTAAACTTTCTACGGATATTTAGGGAAGGACTTACATACAATAATCTTTGAAATTTTTCATTGACATTTAAACATCAATTTCTTTAGACAATATCTAAATCTCAAATGTCATAATCTAAAGTTAAAACCAATTTGAAAGATCCTTAGAGAGAGTTAGTATGGCTCTAATGGTAGCATATTTGTACTGCCTCTAACGGTTATCAACATAAATAGTTGTTAAAACCTTCTTGATGCCCGATGGTTCTCCAATGATAGCCAAAATAAGCCTCAACCAAAAGATAAAGACAAATCTTTTTTCAATCACCCAAACCAAGAGTAATTCTAAGACATAGATGGTGTAAAAACAAAGAAAAGGGAAGGGAAGACAGTGTTATAGGGAGGTGACAGTAAAGGAGAATTGAAGAATCTTATTTTTTAAACTCAAAAATAATATTCTCTCACTTGATTCAATAATCAACTTTCTCTAAAAAATCATCTGTATCATTTTCTAACCTATCACCTCATTATATTCTAGTTTAATCTAACTCCTAGTTGGATTAAGCATGGAAAAGTTCTGATCAAATTAAAACTCCTTATTAATTTAAAACTATTTCACCTTTTGAGTAACTAAATTGATCAAAACCTTTTCTCCTTGTCTTAGCTAAAATAGACACCTAAAAGTAGGCTACGAAGAAAATGGCCAAGCTTAAACTAACAGTCCAAAAACATGGGCTTAGGCATATCATGGGTAAATAGGCCAGGTAAGATTTCCATGAGTTTAATTCTATAATTTAAACTCCATATTTGTCTCAATAAATAATATTTACCTAATAAATATAATTATCTACTAATTATAAAATTAGATATATAAATTGGAAACCTTATTGGCTAGTATAATTATCCTTATGAATTTTATCTTCATAAAATCCTTATTCAGTTAAAACTATTTTAACTTAATTTTAATTTTGTTTAATATTAATTATCAAATAATTAATATCACAAGAATATTCTCGAAGATAATCAGTGAAGAGGTGAGGTAGAGATTAAAGAAAATTTTATTCGCAATCAAATTCCTAGTTTAAGTGAAATTTGATTTCCATTTGGACAAGGTATTTATGCCCAGACATGGTTTCTCTTGATTTGGACATTACCTACATAAGACAATCTTAACTACCAGGTCTTAATTAGAAAAATGAATTTAGATTTCATATATCTAATTTTGTCTTAAAATAATCTTAATTAAACTATTCAATTAAGTCCTCCACTTAATTACCTTTTATTTACTTAAGTCATACTTAATTAAATCTTTGATTTAACCCAACAATTTCATCTCATTGTATTTGACCCATTAGGTTCCCAAATGTTGGCAATGAACATAATTAATCTCATTAATCATGTTCATAAATCAAGAGTGGCATCTAGTAACCCATCATAACCACCCAAATGTTACAGAGTCAAAGTGACCTTATTAAAACCTTTCAGTAACCAACCTACCAATATAGTACAGTCCTTTAACCATATATCCTAGAATGAGCATGAACATGGTCCAATGTCTGCTCATGCTTCAATCCATGTTAGACTTTATAACTTATGGTTAACGATCATGGATTTATGAGAAATGAATGCTCATAATTTATTATGCTCTAGCCAAAGACTTTAGTATAGCTAATCATAGTTGAGATCATTTGGGATATGTCTTCAATTGTCACTAGGAGTGGTGAATCCTCTTTGGATCATTCATCCATCTTCATATGCTTCATGCCATGCCCAAAGTACCTTATTTTAGGCGTCAATCCTTATGGAACTATTTCAAATAAATCAAAGTATAACACTCCACATACGAGATGACCTGGTATCACAAGTATAATAACTATTATATAGGACTGGTACATGAAAACATATTCTATAAACACTTAAGTGACTAGCACCAAATGAAGGTCTTATACAGGCCAGGTTCAGTGAATTTGTTTTTACAAAACAAACACCCCATGCGATCCTAAGTATTTCACATTCAAACTATAAGATCTATTACTTACTTCCTAAATAAAAAAGCACAACACAAGTTGGTCTTTAAGCACTGCCAATGCTCCATCTTGACAACACAAATGACTAAGAACAATTTGTAGAACTAGGCTTTGATGCATAAGAATCCCATAACTGCAATACTTTGTAATTTCTTTGCAAGACTTTTTAAATTCCATGGACTTTATCCAATTAGTGGCTTCATGATAGGCAATCATATCACTAAAATAAAGGAAAACTTACTAAACTCATAATGGTTATGTAGTTAATTGACTATGTATCCTATGTTCCAGTCTTGATTGGTTTAAAGGGAATAACTCTGATCTAACCTTTGGTGTCAGCAAAGTGCTTAAATTTGCTAATTTTTTTATCTGGAATCACTTTCTGGAGATTTCCATGGCCACGTAAATTGTAAATGTTTTCTAGTGTTAAACATTGATTCCAACCAATAGGATTCTGAAGCAAAAACTCTGTGAACATCTAAATAGGAACAAGAGACAAACTTGTTGAGAAGCTTTTTTTTGGTTTTTACTAAATTTCTAAACCTTAGCTATTGGGTTTATTTTTTTGCTTGTGCTTGATATTCTGTGGCATAAACTTATGCCTATATACTAGTTTGGACCACAACAAGACAAGAAGTAGGTTAGTACAATTAAACACCAAAATAAAGAGGTTTTTAGGGGTGAAACAAAATAATCATAAAAAATTTTTTCTATCTTGAAATTAATAATCATAATGAATCTTGTCCCAAATTTTGAAGACAATTTGTTCATATTCATCCTTTTTCACAAACATAATTTGAGAGGATGACCATCATGGATAATTTTTTGTATCGCTAAAACTATTAGGGATGATTTTTCATCTTTCAAAAATAACTATTAATCACCCTCAATTCTTGTAGTAAAAATTTTCATTTTTTTCTATTTTTGTTCATTTCCATTTTCAACTAATGAAAGATCCATGGTCAGTACTTACATACATTTCATTTCCCTTTTTTTTTGAAGTTTTATTCTATATGAACTAAATAATATTAATTTTTTAATAACACTGATCTTTTATTCCATTAAAATATAAAATATATATTTTGTAAAGATAAATAAAAAATTAAAAAAACATTTATATATTTTATATTAATGCTAAATATTGCCAAACGACATTACATCTGAATAAATAAAGAAAATCATTGGAGATAATGTTATTTACAATTATGTAACTTTAATTCAAATTTTATTCTTTCAACATAAAAATATATCTTAATTAAATACTCAAATATAATGTTTAATTTCCTTTGATCACAGCCTCACAGGCATTAATTAATTTACCATTGTAGCCAAACATAAGAGTGAACCGTTGAAATTTGAGACAAAATTTTGTCTCAAAAGCGAACCGTTCGAGAAAAAAATTATTTTATTACTTATTCTTAAGTTTTTTATTTTTTTTATTTTTGCATTTAAAGTAGTTGAGCTACTCGGCAATATATATATCAATTTAGAATTAGTATAAGATCTGTATAGAAAAAAAAATTATTTTATTAATTATTTTTAGCTTTTTATATTTATTTTTTATTTTTATTAAAGGATTGATCTTCATGGTAAAAATAATTAGATGATTACATTTTAAATTTTAAAATAACTAGACGATTACAACTCTTAATTTACATTTAAAAAATAATTAGAAAGTTACAACTTTAAATTAAAATTTTGAATTAGACAAATTAAACTAAATGTTTTAAAATAATTACACAATGATAATTTAAATAAGCAAATTTACTACGTGAGTGACCGGTTGACTCGTGTAGTGCTCGCAAGTTAATCTACGAATCAACCTCTTCAAATACATAATCTAAAAACTAAATAAAAATGAACAAATGATAAAATAATTTTTTTTAAATTTGTTTTGTGCATATCAAGCACGTACCCTAGATCGACCCTTGGACCATGTACAGGACAACTCCTTTAAATACATTATTTAAAAATAAAATATAAAAACTAAAATAACTAATAAATTTTTTTCCTAAGTGATCGAATATAGATTCTAAATCAACTTGTGAATTATCATGAAGATCAATCTCTTCAAAAAAATCAAATATAAAAAACTCAAAATAATTAAAAAATATTTTTTTTATTTTTTGAACGGATCTAATACTAATTCTTAATCAATGTATAAATTACTGAGATTTAATTTGTCAATGTGTGAATCAATTACTTTAAATATATTATTTAAAATAAAATAAAAATAACTATTAAAATAAGTTTATTTTTAAAGCTTTTTTTACCGATTGGTGCAGATATAAATCTTAAACTGACTTGCGAGCTAGCATGGGATTAATCACTTTAAAATAAACTATTAAAATTCAAATAAAATAATTAATAAAATAATTTTTTATTAATTTTTTGAGTAGATTTGCTATGAATTTTAAATTTATCTGCTAGTCAATGTAGGGACAAAACCTTTAAATATATCATATAAAAATAATTAATAAATATAAAATTTTTAAAAAAATTTCTAAACTGATTAGGTACGAACCTCAAATTGTTCTGCAAGTTAACCTGAGGATCAACCTTTTTAAGTAAAGTATCTAAAAACTAAATAAAAATGATCAATTAATAAGATAATTTTTTAAAATTTATTTTGTGCACTTCAGGTATGATCCTATATCGAACCCTAGGCCACGTACAGAATAACTGCTTTAAATATATTACTTAAAAAATATATAAAAACTAAAATAATTAACAAAATAATTATTTTCTCGAGTGGTCAAGTATATGTTCTATGTGAATTACCATGAAGATCAATCCCATCATAAAAATAAAAATATTAAATGTAAAAAACTAAAAATAATTAATTAAATAATTTTTTTATTTTTCTGAGTGGATTGATGTATATATTATTGAGCAAATCAATTACTTTAAATACATAATTAAAAAACCTAAAAAAATCTAAAATAATTAATATAATAAAAATTTTTTTAAGCTGGTCAAATACAAATATTAAATAAATATGTAAATTCCTATGTAGACAAACATCTTTAAAATTCATAACATCGACTTATATATATATGTATATGTATATATGTTAGTTTTAAATTGAATCACAATTACAAATTATGCAAAACAGAAGATGGATTGAGGCATAATATAAATACAACACAAAATAATATGAACATGACACTAATATATGAACGTGTCAAAATATATATAAACGAATAATTAACATGTAAAAATTTATATATAACAGATATAACAAATAATTAAAACACAACATAAAAAATAATAAAAACTCACCTATTCTTTTTTTTTCCATTTTATTATTTCTCCTTTATCCCACAAACCCATCTATATTCATTTTAATTTTAAAATTCATGAAACTTCAATAGTATAAATAACCCTCATATCATAGTATATGACCATGTTTCTAAAATTCAAATTAAAGCTTCTGGTTGATTTTGGAATGATAGCAAATTATAACTATTTTTATTTATTAATTAATTTTATAATTCTTCAAAAACATTTCTCAAGAATGACAAGGGATTTCGATATCTATACCTTTTTAAATATCTGAACCTACTTAATTTATCTAAAAATATAAATTAGGTCATTATCTAATTACTAGAAGAGTGTCACCATCCAAATCTGCATCTAATTAAAAAATAGTATCCATCAGAGATAGCCTAATCGACTAAATATCTGAATTTAATAAATCATCTTTCTAAAATAAAAATAGAAAATTAAACAATAACTAAATAGGTAAATGAATACTATTATATTCATATATGTTCAAATATGCGAATCCATGCGAATAAAGCAGATTTAGATAATAGATTCAAATATCTGATAATCCAAACCAAAATCAAAAATGGATTCAGGTAGATATAAAGTGATACACGCATTTTGTAATTTTCTTAATAAAATAAATGCAGTATAACCCTACTACAGTATTGAAGGGGTTTTTTTTAATATAGACCAGAGTTATATATAAAAGAAGGAAATCCATTTATATTAATATAAAATTACATTAGTTTTACACACTTTCATAACTTTTATATGATTTATATTTGTTTAATTCGATCACCATATTTCATTTTTTTATGTAAATCATGCATAAAAAATTTTACGTAAATTAAAAATATCTAACTATTTGTTTGAAGTAAAAAACTTCAAACCATTAAATATATATAAAAAAATACAATATTCTTTATTGATATCATAGAGATATTAGATGAATTC
>JBBYHL010458244.1:0-13013 GCA_038381835.1 Adansonia madagascariensis | reverse complement strand
CAAGCGTCTGGACTCTAGAGGTCAACAAGTTGGTCCTTTAGAAGATTTTCAAAGCATTGTTGCACTCTATCTTCATCATATCCTTGAACCGTCCCCTTCCAATGGCCTTGAATAATTACCATCCCCAAAGTGTTTGTTCTGTAGGCCACTAGCATTTACCCTACACCAAAAAAGTTAGAATTAATACATAACATGAATTATGTTTTAAAATTTATTAAAATCTTAATTAGAAACTTGTTTTAATAGCAAGTTTACCTCGAACTTAATGAACATCTGGTCCTTCATCGCAGATGGGATCTTTTTCAAAGTAGGCCATAGTGCACTATAATGCTGCCTAATCAGTGCAACAATAATGGTCTTCATGGTCAACTAAATGAAAGTCCTATAATTAAACAAGGCAGTTGTCAAGACACAATAATTAGAAATAGTTAAATTATCGAGAAAAATATACAACAAACTTACATGTTCTTTATTATTGTAAGCCAAAATCTATCAGTAGGATTAGTTAGTGACAGCAATGTTTTTGTTTGACCTCTTCCCTATCTCCTCAATGCAGTGGGCATGTTGCCTACCTCAAGCTGATGAGCAGCAAGAGAATCAATCACCTTAGCTATCATTGTAGGTGGTGATGTATTAACGAGGTTTGATCGATTCTCATCCCTCTCCAACTCTGGGGGATCAAATGAGAAATATTGCTCAATGTCATCTCCTAATGGTGGAGGTGCAATGAGCAAAAGATGTGGATCCTGCTTAGCTGTGATAGACATCCTTGTCTCTTTAGATCCACGATGGAGGGTAGTTGCTCTAAAAGTGCTAAATATTGCCCCTTATTAGGTTGGACGAGCACCGAGAGCTGTACCTCTATAGTGGCTTACATCATATCTACAACAATAATAAGAAAAAATTAATTATTTAAATTTGTATTAATTATGGTAAATTAATTATTTAACACAAATGTAAATAAAATTTATTTAAAAGACAAATACTTGCGTAAATTTAAAAGATAAATTTAATTAAAAATTAATTAATTAATGATTTAAAATTTTAATTATTTTAATTGAAAGATAAATAATTTAGAAGTTTAATTTTTTATAATTAACTAAAAATAAAAAGTATAACTTATTCAACATTTAACTTACTTATGTGTACTATAGCATGACAAGTTATGTGACGATGAGCTAACCGCTACAAGAAAGAGAGAAGAAGATGCCATAGCTTAAAACTAAAACAAGAATATATATACATAAATATAAAAAATCAAACAAACAAAAATTATAAGCAGCCTACCATTAATCCGGTACAAACTACCCTAAATATATAAAAAGACATCTTAAAAATTATATCTAACTAATAATACAATCAATCTAATCAACAAAACATATATACAAGCATTAACAAAAATTAAATCAATTTAAAAATACTTATAAAAGTAAAATACTAGATAAATAGAAGAATATTGCTAAAAACCCCAAAGCTATAAAAATCATCACGTAAACCTATAAAAGCAAAAATAAATTAATGAAAAACCCTAAATCATAAAAATCCTAACAAAAATGCCATAAAAGTTCAAAAAATTATCTTTAAATCACATAAATATTAGAGAAAATGAAAGTAAACTAAAGGTTTGAGTTGTAGAAATGAGGAATGTCAGTGACTAACATTTAGAAGGGACTTTTTTTGACAAGATTTTGCCTTTTATGACAGAATTTTCATTGAAAAAAAGTTCAATAGGATGGTTCATCTCCCAATGGACATTCTATCATAAATACTTTTTTTTGATGTAATTTTTCATATTTTTGACTATATATTTGAAATATATTTGTTGTGACATGCCATTACCAAAATAGCTCGGATGATGCGCGTGACTTAAAAGGATGCGCCTTTGGAATATCCCATGATTGGGATTTAGATTAGGCATAATGAGGTGATAGTAAGGGGAAGATCGTCGAATGAATTGATCGTCCAATTGTCCTTGGATGGCCACCACGAAGTGGTCAAAGAATTGGAGTTGCCACCGATCATTTGGGCTAGGAGTGATCAGATGCCTATCAAAACCAATATTCCAAGTTACAAAGCTCAAAATACTGATTTCAAGTCTACATGGTCCAGAGATTCATCGATAGAGTTTTGGACTCAGTTACGCGTGGGGAAGTATTAACATCCCCATAATGCTCAAAATTAATACCTCCTATCTACAAGTTTTGTTTTTTTTTTTTTTTTGGCTTTGACCTGTCATTATTTTGATATAATCCCTTTTCAATGCATGAATTTTGCATAAATAAGTAAACCCAAGTTTTGAAAAAGATTTGAATCTCATATATGCCTCGGAAAGGTGAGGAATACATAAATTTTTACTAAAAATGATCTTAAGATTTAATTTTAAAAAATTGAATATTCAGTGTCAAGTACTGGAGAGATACCAACATGAAACACTATCTTGGAATTTTGGAAAAGACTTTGGAAATATGAATGCAAAATGGACACCAAAGAGAAACATGTTAATAAGACAAAAAAGAATATAATAAATATTGCAAAATAATAAACATAAAAAACATAAAAAAGAAAAGGATGGTCAGAATGTATCTCATAATTGTCTTCAATTATTGAAGAATAACTAAAATGATAATTTTTAGACGTATTGGGACTTGATGGTTGCTTAAGGTGTGAAAAAAGATATTTTGATTAATAGGCCTAGAGATGTTTGAGAGAGAGAAAATTTGGATTTTAAGTGAAGTTTGAAAGGCAAGATTAAAGTATCCCCTTAAAAAATAGGTTAGAGTATCCCCAAAGGTGAAAACTTTATTAACTTTTGAAAAATGGAGTGTTTTTCATGAAAATATGGATTTTAACTTAAAATTGATAATTTGAACAAATAACACTATTTAAAAATTTTGGCCTTGATCTAAGCCTAATAGGACTCATGTTGTGGCTCATGACTCCATGAGGAGAGTCACTCAGATTCACTTTTAGGCATTTAAATGTCTAATGAAGGTGGTTTGGGCAAATTCAACTAATTTTCATAAGGTTGAAAAAAATAAGAGACATCATTGCACTATCTATCTTCCTGAATTTATTTCAGGTTCATCTAAAAGCTTGAAAGGCAAATGAAGTACTGCTGAAAAGGTAACTTGATAAGGATCAACATAGAAATATCCCAAAAATCCTAGAAAACTACTTTCTAGGTGGAATTAATTTTTGAAGTTGAATTTGGTTTAGCACTAGTAGCATGTGTAAGGGAAAAGGTGTAGCAGACTTCAACAAATCATATTTGACTCATTCAGAATCATAAAATCGCCAATGATATGTTTTAGGAAGGGTAATTCTCAAAATTTTTAGGAAATTTTTTTAAAAAATCTACAAAAATCCTATGGTGGGCTAAAATGGCTCAAACAGAATTTAAATCGCTAATTCTAAGGGTTTTGGACAACAAAAGTTTAAAAAATCATAACTTACTTATCCGGACACGTTTGAAGGCAAACAAGGTACCTTTGGAAGGTAATTCAATGAACTTTAAGGGAAAAGTTTTTTAGGCTTTGAAAATAATTTTTCAAGTCAAGGCTACAATGCTGCAAGGGCAAAATAGAGGAGTTTTTTTGGTTTTTTAGGTTTAGAACTAGGCTCAGATTATGGACATCTGAATCTCTATGAAAAAGAGGGTCAATGACAATGGCTTCACAAGCTGTGTCACACAATCTTAGAGCAATTTGGGATGATAGAATAGCCCATTAACCAAGTCACTAGCAAAAGGTATTAGACCTCAAAATCAAGGCATAGACACTTTTGGACAAGTAAAAAGGATATTTTATTTGAAAATCAAAATATTAAACCACATTTAATCATGAATCCAAACTTAGAAAGTTTATTTTATCCTTAAGATTGGAGAAACAATCAGTGAAAACATTAAATCCATGTTATTCTCCCTTTATTAAAGGTAACATAGGCTTAACTTGAGGGTTTTCTGAAAAACAAATTTTTGCAAGCGATCATATTGGCATTCTAACAAACATGTGATATAACTAAACTTAGTAGAAATGTAAAAAATGAATGAGCATTTAAAATAGCACCATAAAATCAACATATAATTGATTGAACATGCTAGAAATGTGACAAAATGCATGGTCATATTTAAAACATGCTAGAATAAACATTTAAACATAAAATGAGCAAGTGAAAATGAATAAAATATGGTGAAAATGCATGAATAGGGTTGTTTTGATGGGATGAAACATGGCATTTGTGTTTATCCAAGTAACATTAAGGCATCAAGAAAGTCACCAAAATCTTTAAACTACAACGGCCAAGGCCACAATAATGCATGAGAGTCCTAACAAGGTCATGGAAACATGGTTGGCTCTCTAAGATGATGTAAATGATGAAAAATAGAAAAATAAATGGAGAAAAGATTGACAATATACCAAAAAGCTTTAAACTTTAGCCTTGCCTTTAAGCAAAAGATAAACCTAGCTTTAAGCTTACTTTACTCCTTCTTTTAGCTATTGATTAGCAAGAAAAGAATGAAAGGAAGAAGCTTTTTGGTTATGGTATCAATGGAAGGGAGTTTAAAGGGTGAAAATAAAGGAAATGAGAAGTTTTAGAAAGGTTTTAGGATGGGTGAAGGGGAAGCTACGGGAATAGTGAAGGAGAGAGTGTTTGGAGGCTAAGGTAATAGTGTCATATATATTTTGGCTAAGCATGAAAATCACATTATATTGGACTATATTTCAGCCCTCAAAATTACCTAACAAATGGGGCATTTGGGGCATTTCCAGGCATGGTCAATGCAGTTTTTCTCGATGGTCAACTTAATCTCATGACTTGCTTTGCCATTCGGTGTCTATTGGCATACATACCGTAAATTCCTTCATAAACTTCTTCTAGGATTCTCTTAGCTTTGGAAGCATCCACACATCAGAGTAATACTTGATCCTAGCCTTTCTTGTATAAAATTTTACCATTCAGAATAAAACTTGCAGCCATTCTTCACATGGTTTTCTTGTCAGTTTTAGTTGCATGCTTAGGATACTACTAGTCCCTAACTTATTAGAGGATATCATGATACAATGGTAGTTTATCCTTATCCTCCTCTATGTTATGGCACTGTGCCAGAGCTCTATAGGTGTTTATCTGAATCATGACTTCTAACTCTTGGTTTATTTTGAACATTGAGGCCAAGGTTGCAAGGCATCGACCATTTAGTTTTTTTGAGGTAAATGCTAAAAGCTAATTTTATCTAATTCTCATCTTAGGTCAGAGATTAGCTTCGTATATCGGACTAGCTTAGCATCCCGAGTCTTTCATTCTTTTTAAAGTTGAAGATTACTAGGGCTGAATCATCGAATACTTGCAGAGTTTTAATGCCTTTTTTAATGGTAGCTTAAAGTCTTATGACATAGGCCTCATATTTTGCTATCTTGTTGGTACAGTTAAAGTTTAATTTTATAGTGAAAGGATAATAATTTCATCTGATAAAATCAAAATAGCCTTAATTTCATGCCCTAATGCATTCGAAGCGCCATCAAAGCATATTTTCTAAGACTACCTATAGTCAAGAGTATCTTTTACCATGGATATGCATATTAGGTCTTTATCTAGGAATTTGATCTAACGACTTATAGTCATCCTCTACTTGGCTTGCCAAGAAGTCAGCTATCTTTGATGGCTTTTCTGCTCATGTATGTAATATCATACTCAGAGAGCAAGACTTGCCACTTGGCTAATCTTCCTAACAAGGCAAGGGCCTCGTATAAGTATTTGATGGGATCAAGTTTAGTGATTAGCCATATGGTGTGATATAGCATATATTACCTTAACCTTCAAACTATCCAAGCTGGAGTATAACATGGTTTTTCAACTACTGAGTAATTGTTTTCATATTCCATGAACTCTTTGCTTAGATAATAGATAGCTTGTTCTTTCTTATCCGATTCATCATGTTGACCCAATACGAAGCCCATAAACTTATCGAATACTAATTAGATACAAGATTAAAGGTTGACTAAGCACTATGGCATAAGTATCAATAGGTTCGATAGGTAATGTTTCACCTTATTGAAGGCTTTCTGACACTCTATATTTCATTCTTTGATATTTTACTTTGAAGTAATTGAAAGATTATATGCATTTATCTGGCTATGTAGTTTAGGCTTCTTTGAAAACTCTCCACTTCTTCTTAGGTATGAGGTAGTAGCAGACTCTAAATGGCCTTAACTTTGTTAGGGTCGACCTTTATCCTTTTTTCGCTCACAATAAAGCCCAATAGCTTGCCAAAAGTGATGCCAAAGGTGCACTTAGCAGGATTCAGTTTGCATTGATATTTATGCAATCATTGAAGAATTTTTAAATATGGGCAACATATTTACTCTTCTTCAATAACTTGGTGATCATATCATGTACAAGGAGATAATGCATAAATACTTTTATCTCATTGTGCATGAAGTCATGGAATAGTGTCACCATTGCTTTCTAATAGGTTGCTTCAGTGTTTTTGAGTTTGAAAGGTATAACTTTGTAGCCAAAAGTATCCCACATAGTCACTAAGATGGTTTTTTCCTTATCTTTGGGTGCCATTTTAATCTGATGTAGCCTGAAAATCCATCCATGAAAGAAAATAATGAATTTTTGGCCGTTATCTATTAGAGTGTCAATGTGAAGTAGAAGAAAGTTGTCTTTAAGGTTGGCCCAGTTTAAATCTTTATAGTCTATACACATTTATACCTCATAATCCTTTTTAGGAATTGAAATCGTATTGGCTACCCGTTTGGGGTACTTAGCTACCTCGAGGAGTCTTACCTTAAATTGCTTCTTCAATTTCTCTTTGATTTTCAAAAACATTCAGCTTTATTTTTCTCAGCTTTTGTCATTTGAGCTTACATTTAGGTTTTAAGGAAAGTTTGTGAACCACTATGTCAATGGCCAATCCAAGATGTTTTGGTAAAACTAAACAAACACATCCGAGTAGTCTTAGAGAAGATTAATAAATTTGATTTAAGTGGAAATGTTTAAAGAAGTTTTAGTCTTGACTTTTTTTGCTCTTCTTTTATCCCCAAATTTATGATTTCAATAGGTTCCTTATGGATCAAGATCTGTTTATCTTCCTATATAATTAGCCTCAACAAATTAGGTGGCACTGGACTTTCTTTAAAATCCCTCTTAGTCTAAATTTCACTAGTGCTGATTGGTCCCTCAAAATCAATTTTTGGGATCTCGACGAGAATATTCATGTCATTTTCATCTGGGTACCTGAAAATATGGAAAGAGAACAATATAGACAAAAAAATATTTGCAGAAAGGTCTAAGGGTTGACAAGAAAAATGAGAATGAGAATGCATCGTGCTTAGTCATTTTTATTAGCAATGCTTAATAAAAGTACTCTCATACAAAGGATCTTACAGTGCTCTTGGGTAAAAGCATGTAGGTTTGGTTTATAGCATTACTTTGAATCAGATTTAAGTAGTATAGAAATTTTTGTTTCAGTCTAAACACTCAAAAAGAATCTTATCAGGTACAAACTAGTCTCACTGTCCATTGCTGATATATCTGGCTCATTGATTACATTGATAGAAGAATCTCTGAATGCATTGTTCAGAATGATCATTACATTACTAGAGTTGGTATTTCTTCCCTGATCTGAGTTAATGCATCTTCCTAAGTGAAAGCTTTTCTATGTCAGTGGAAACATCATAGGTTCCTATCCCAAATTTTGACCCAACAGATGGGCCATCGTCTTCTTATATTTTTTTTAACTTGTTTTCTTTTCTATTACGTATTCGACTTGAACCTTAACCTTTTCATGCCTATCTAGTTGACAACTTTTAGAGCTCTGGTGATTCCCTAAAGGTATTTTCTAAGTCATTTTCTAGCTTAGATGCCTTTGCTGATGATTAACTTAAGACCTATGTGGGTATTCGCGATAAATAAGGCTCAACCATTGGCACACCCTCATTAACATAAATGTCATTAACAAACTCAAATGATTGGAAAGATGATTCTGAAACATACTTATTTGGCTTAATATATGGGGATCAGTCGAGGTGGTAACAATTATGTCCTTTTCCCTTTTGATATTGATGACTTTATTTTCAGTGATAAATTTTAATTGCTAATGCAGCGAAGATTGTAGTACCCTCTCAGAGTGGATCCGAGGCTTCCTAACAGGCAGTTATATGATGAAACAATGTCTATAACATGGAAGTCTACTTCATAAGTGCACGGGCTGATTTGGAGAAGGATAATGATATATCCCATAACTTTTTTACATGTCCCATCGAATGCTTACACGGCCATTTGACTTTGCGTGATATGAGATACATCGATGGAGAGCTTGTTCAAATAAGATACAGGTATTTCATTTAGGGCTCATATGTTGTCAATGAAAACCTTTGGCAATATGCCACCTTTGTAAAAGAGCTTTGTAATTTCTTGTCCCTCTATGGGGGATCTCATTATTACTAAAAGAGATGTAGCTGTCAGTGGTGGTATTGCTTACCAATAAGTCCAACTTACCTATGGGGATATTATAAGGCATATACATTTTGTTTTTATGTGCTTCAGAACTTAATAGCAGTGAGAGTTTGATATCTTTGTTTGCTGCTTGTTTAATTGGTCAACAATACTATACTCACTATGTTTAGTGAACTTGAAGAACTCTATGGATTTTTTTTTCATTTGCGGGCTTCTTGATAATTATCAAGTCTTACTCTTTTGGCTTTGC
Source organism: Adansonia madagascariensis (assembly GCA_038381835.1). Classification (NCBI taxonomy): domain Eukaryota; kingdom Viridiplantae; phylum Streptophyta; class Magnoliopsida; order Malvales; family Malvaceae; genus Adansonia; species Adansonia madagascariensis. The sequence goes on along the minus strand of JBBYHL010458244.1, from coordinate 4,303 downwards.
TTTTGGTGCTTGAAGAATAAAGGTAGTGTTCTTTTGCTAAGTTTCATTTTCTATGCACCAAAGGCATAACATCTACCATTATGAGTTAGGTGGCTCACCTCTGAGAGGTTGACATTAGTTAGCTTACTTATTAGATTCTCCGGTAATTACAGTTTCGCCTTTATACCTCCAGGGCACTGCTTTATCCTCTTTATAAGGAAAAAAAGGATAGGAGCTAGATGACCATTTTTGGCAAAGGCTAAACAAAGGTGGCCTTGACATCAAATTGGCTAGCGAACAAGACCAATGGCCTTCTAACTCTATAGAGAGGATTTTTTCAGTCTTTTTTTATGGCTTCAACAGAAACATTCATGCCTTCATCCCTTTCCTCATCAAACTCAATTTTTGAGTGGTTCATCATTTGCTGGACTAATCCTAGGAACTTTAAACAATGTTGCAATATGTGCCCTCGTCTGTATTGGCAATAATAGGATTCAATGATTTTTTTATTTTGACCGTCAATTCCTATCACTGTCCTAGCCTTCACAAAGGTTTGCCATACCTTGTTCATTAGTGTTTTAACTTCTTAATGCTCTTTTTAACCCAGCAACTCTTTCCATCAATCACCATGTTCACCTTAACTCTGCATGGTTTGAAAGCATATTGGCTTCAATGTTTGGTCTTAGCCTTTGTTCGACCTCTATTACACCCCTTTCTAATAGAATCTACACTTTCTTTTTGAAAGACATGTAGCTTTCAATAGAATGGCCTTATGCCCTAGCATGGTACCCATAATAGGCATTGTCATTAAACCACTTGGGATATAGAGGCAATCTCGGATTTATGAACATCACGCCACCAACTATCCTATTAATAAGTGAGAGTAAATCTCCTTATAGGAATAAGAGAGCAGCTCAAAATGGTCCTTCTCTCGGGATGCCTGTTGATTGCTAGGAGCTTTATATTGCAAGGTTAAGCACTCTAAGTGATGTTATGGGTAGGATTCAGTGTAAATTGGGTTAAATTTAGCTCAGTAAATCGATTGTGGCAATTTTAAGTAAAGACTAAAACTCAGATAGGCCATGCTACAAGATAGGGATTTTGAGCAAACTTAGTTAAACTTTCACTGATGGCATTTATTTCTTTCTCTTTGCCTTTAGTTGTAAACTTTTGGATGACCTGGATAATTCTTCTCTTTATATCTTGCCACTTTTTATGGCATTATCAATCATCTCACCCTATATGACCATGTTAGCAAAGTTCTTTGTGGCATTCCTTACTAGCTTCTTATATTAGGGAACTCTAAAATGTTGGCAAAAATAACCATCATTTATTTCTCGATCAGGTAAGGATAAACATAAGCAGCTTCTTCTCTCCATCTTTGAGCATATTACCTAAAACTCTTAGTAACTTCTTTTATTTCATATTAATGAGAAAAAAATGATTTGAGGCACAGTTAAATAAGTGCTTGTATTGGTCAAAGAAGGCACGAACCAAATCTGCCCACATCTGAATTTTGACCTAACGTTCTATATACTAATGAGTAGTTGCTTCAGTTATGTTATCTTGGAAGTAATATATCAACAACTTCTCATTCTCCTCATACCAGCCGTCTTTTGATAGTAAATGCGAAGGTGGGCTACTGAATCTATTGTCCCATTTTACTTTTTGAAATCCAACATTGGAGACGAAACCTAAAGATTTAGTGCCTACGATCTTGAATTCATCACTTCTTTCGATGGCCCAAAAGCTTTTTTCCAGTGATTAATACCTGCTTAGATCCTTGTCAATTTTAGAAGACTTTTTTGCTTTTTCTTTCTTTACCTGTCCATTAGCGTCTGTGAGTAAAGATTTCACTGGTAAAGAGCCTACACCCTGATACCTATGAACCAAATGAGGCGTCTATGCCAAATTTAGGTAGATAAATGGTTGAGCAGTGGGATTAGCATTGTTGGGGGTTGTTCTTTATCTGATGCATCTTCATAAGCATTAGTGACTGTATTACTAGCATTTATAACATTCTCGAGATTATATGGCCCTTTACCTATGTCAACAGTGCTTGTTTGCCTTTTGTCTTTCTAAAAAGTGGACAATAGCTTAGTTAACTTTGCTTTTTGAGCTTGCAATTCCTTATTCTTTTGAAGCATTTGTTCTTGAGACTTCCTATTCTTGAGTTTCAGTCATTCAATAAAGGCTTGATGGTCATTTTCCATGACTCTTTGGTGATTGCAAGTGTTATATCGATAGTGGATGGTAGATTTCATGTTTCGAAGCACCTTACACTTTAAATTTATGACGAATTAGACTATTGTAGCATGTCATGACTATGTTTGATGAAATGATGATAAGTATGCAATGATAGCAGTAAATGATTATTGACATGAATAAATGAATAAAGTAGAAAAAAATTAAGTCAGTTATGTAAATCCAAGAAAATTAATTGGATTACAAGACAATTCATCAATAGCGTCTTTCATAAAGCAATGAAATAGTTTGATTACACATGATTACATCTGAAAATGTTTGACACGATTACATTATCTAATCATGTGTTCCTAGAAATACAATAGCTCCTATTTATGGTCTTCAATGGGCATGATATATCACCTCAAAGAGCTAGCTACCACAATCATGTCATCCACCTCTACTTCGACAGCCTAAATCTATCTGGTAAGGCAACGATGGTGGTCTTGATAACTCTGGCATGCCTGATCAACTATCTATTGCCATTCTTTTTCTTGTTACTCTGAGGCTCTCATTAGCTCCTCAATGTGGTCCAAACAAGTTTGTAGGGACTATTCTAGGTTTTGAATTATGAGTGCTAGAACTTCGTTCTTAACACTGTCAGCCCTTAAATCTCACACTCAAGATTTAAGATGTCCATTCTTTCTTTGGTAGGTCGATGTGAGGGCTTGGGCCCTAATGGATATCTCTCTGTTGACCTTGTTCCATTGATTCAACTCTTTATCAAGGGTAGTGAATTTTGCTTTCCACTTAACTAGTGACTTACCGATGCCCAGTACTTGTTTCCCCTTTGAAGCACCATGTAGTCCTTTAGACTTTTGAGATCCTTCTTGACCTCTCTTTGACAACTTGATTCATCTCTTTATCTTAGAGGTAGAAGTCTATTTTCAGCTGACTTTTTTTTTTACTTAAAAAGGTGATCTCCACAGTAAAGGTTGCCTTTTCTTATTCAAATTCTCACTTAAACAATTTTATCTCAGAAGAAGACTCACCAACTAGGATTTGGGTTATCCCAGCATCAAATAGTGGCAAAGTGTTGTTGATATAGTGGATCTTCCACTCATCGTATCTCAAAGTCATGTCACTTTCTCTTTAATACCTCTCTATGCAATGGATTTACCTTAAAGCCTAGAAAGCTGATTAGACTTTCAATATGTATTTAGTTTCACCATAATCGAAGTCCCAGTGCTCGAGGTCTTAAATGAAAGGGATGAATTACTAGCATTGTAACTATCAAAGAACCGGGAGAGGTGCATTGCTAGTGTTTCCCCATAATTCCATGAGTGGTATGTAACTATGAACTTTATATTTGTATATGATTGATTAAGAAGGAATCCAAGAGATCTTCCATGAAACCTTTTCTCCTTTGAAATTCCAAAACTTATTGACCCACTATTCCTTGGACCTATCTTGGCGCCATTCTTTTTCAAGGAACTTAGAAAGAGGGCTAAAGTTAGGCAAAAAGTTATGCAACATTCTTTTCTCTTTGATGCAAAAGTGACTAATAAGCCAAATGTGAAGAAGCGAGGCACATATGATGAATCAATCCATCCTTATCTTTTTGCAAAAACTAAAGGCTCGAATAGTCTTAGCAATAATGGCATGTGTGGGGTTGATATTGCTAAAGCATAGTTGGAAGAAAAAACCTGTGACTACCACCTTCATGTAGCCCAAGGTTTTTGGGAATATTACTAGTCTATATATTGCTAAAGCATAGATATCCTAAATTTTCCTTGCATCGGTGAGACTCACCATTGCTTCCTTTAGACTAGCCCAAGAAATGCACTCACTATTCCTTTTTGCCTTGACATGGCTATCAATCCATGACTCTATGGCTCCAAATATTTTTGCTAGTCTCTTCTTGAAAAATGGTGGCTGCAATAGTTTGCAGCATATCCTATCAAACTTAGCCCTTTCAATGTTGAGCAATGTAATGTATTCATTGATGGTAGAGACTAAATCTTCACAATTAAAGGTGAAGCATTGGTATGCTGGATTTCAGAACTGTGATGTTGCTTGCAATCGGCCAAAATCCAACTAGACCTGGATTTGGAGGGCAATGTCTTCATATCTCTTCACA
>JBBYHL010458212.1:0-15105 GCA_038381835.1 Adansonia madagascariensis | reverse complement strand
TGAACATGTTTAAACAAAGGAACAAATGCTGAAGTTATCAAGACGGTATTTTTATTTCGTGAGACTCTTTAAAACATAAGAAAATGTATGTACAAACATAAGGCATGTTAAGGTGACCATTTAAATATGAAATGGATATGTGAATATGGAAGGAACATGACAAGTAATACATGAACAAAGGCTGTGTAACGATAAAAATGAAGTATAATGAGTTTTTATATATATATCCAAACAGCATCAAAGTGTCAAGAGGGTCATCAAGCTCTTAAGATTACCACAACCAAGATTACAATAATGCATGAGAGTCTGAGGAGGGTCATGGCAGTATGAAAGGCTCACTATAAAAAAGTGGATGATTAAAACATAAAATGTATGGAACAAGGTAGAAAATATACCAACAAAAGCTTGAACTTTCTTTATTTCTTAAAGCAGTGGTTTTACGCTCAGTTTCTTCCCTCTTTTTACTATTACTTAGCAAGAAAATGATGAAAAGAATAAGTTTTTGAGGGTGAAAGTGTGTGAAAGATTGAGTTTTTGAAGGTTTTCTGGTGGTGGTTTTAGAGAGCTATGAAAATGTGGGATGGTTGAGGGTGAAAGGAAATGGAATAATGTTTTTGGTGAGCCTTTGGAACTTGGGATTACTGGAGGATTTTTGGGAATGGATGGATCTTTTTCTGAGATTGCTAGAGCTTTTTTTGAAATTTTTTTTTCTTAAGATAACTAGAAGTCCCCTTCTAAATTCATTGCTCAGCCAATGCCTTTAGGAGACAAAGTAAGGGCATTTTTTTTTCTTTCTCTCCTGCACCAAGGGACATCTCTAACTACTATGCTTAATTGATTCTTTTCTTATTAGCTCTGCCATGCTGAGCAGAGAGGTAGAAAGGCTATGATAGCCTATAGCTAGAGATATACCTGTCATACCTTCTTACAACCATATATTTTATGAAAGTGACCATTGTCATTGGGTATTTGGGATTTCAAATTTGGTTTAAATCCGATCATAAGCCTATAGTCAAGGTTTGCAATGTTTTATGATGGATTCTTGGTGCAAAAAACATATTTAGATTTTTAAAGGCTAAAAAATAGTCCGAATTAGGCAAAAATGCCTTGCTGTGTCGATACAAAGCATGTTGTATCGATACACAAGGTACTTTTTACCCATAAGTATCGATAAAATGAGCTATGTATCGATATTAAGAGCAAAAAATGTTTCCAGTCTCAAGACTTAGAGGCATGTATCAATACTTCATGGATTTGTATCGATACTCATGCTTATGTATTGATACATTTTGCTAAAAATCACAACTTTAGCTACTGCCAAGGTCTGTATCGATACTACACCTTAAGTATCGATACCAAACCCTCTTGTATCGATACTAGATGTGAAAATTAAGTTTTTGGCGATGTAAAAGCCCCATATCAATACTTATGCACCAATACAGCTTGTGCATACCTGTGGCTTCTTGAGTTACCTCAACTTGATTACAAAAAATAGGAAATTGATCTGTGTATTCATTTTAATAACCTTGGTGACACTATGAAAAGTGGCCTTTGATGCCTCATTTTTATATTTTCCTTTAATACAGCCTATAGGCATTTTAGACCTTCCCAAAAAAAATTTTCGCCTGGCACTATGTCACCTAATAGTACCTGGTGACATGGCATCGATAATTGTCCCTCAATTTTATTTTAATTTTTGATTTTATCATCCTTTTATTGAGTCCTAGGGTGCCAAAAGTAGGCCAGACAAAATAAGATGTTTACAGTTATCCCTCTTTAGCTGTTGCTAAATATTAATAATAGGGCAAAGACAAATAGACACCATTTTGTTCGAGTAGGATGATGGTTTTGTGTGCCTGCAAAAAAGTAAAGAGTTATTTAGTATCACGTTATGATAGGTTAAATATACTGGCAGAAAAAAAAAGATTTTGATGTGTTTTGTAGGGTTTGACTACCTCACTAGGTTGTTTTTTGGGTTTAACCCTAAACAAGTGCCATCAGCTTATATGGGCTTCGAGGTAGGTAAAAAAAGACGTCCATCTCTTTGTAGACTAAGGTAGACAAATGTCACCAGCTTGTGTGGGCTTTAAGGTAGGTAAAGAAAAACATCTACCTCTTTGTGGACTATGGTAGACAGGTGCCACCAGCTTGCGTGGGCCTTATGGTAGACAGGTGCCACCAGATGTCTAGCTCTTTATAGACTAAGCTAGACAGGTGGCACTAGCTTGCGTAGGCTTTAATGTAGGTAAAGAAAAACGTCTAGCTCTTTGTGAACTAAGGTAGACAGGTGGCACCAACTTCTGTAGGCTTTAAGGTAAGTAAGAAAAGACATCCTGCTCTTTGAAGACTAAGGCAAGGAGGTGGAACCAGCTTGTGTGAGCTTTGTCTTGATGAGCATCATGCTCTTTGAGGACTAAGGTAGGTAGGTGCCACCAGCTTGTGTGGGCTTTAATAAGTGTCCTGCTCTTTGAAGATTGAGGTAGGTAAGTGCCACTAACTTGTGTGGGCTTTGTGGTAAGTCAGGAAAAATGTCCTGCTCTTTGAGGACTAGAAGGAAATGAGTTTAGATACCCCTATTGGGTGATTTTCAATGAGCACGTAGGGTTATAGATACTTACTTGAGGCTTTTCGAGGTTTTTCAAAATAAAAAAATTATACCTTAGGTTCCTTACAAATTTGACTTCTATATACAGGAACTAGTACCTATAGGATGTTAAATACTGCATAATGCATGGGGATGCAAGTGCTTGTCTAAATGATGCAAGGGTAATGACTTTAAAAGCCTTATCCAGTGGATGGTTTTGGCTTTCTTCAGCTTTGAAAGGTGGCTTTTTGCCCAGGGTTTGTCAATTTTGCTCTAGATTTCTAGAGGCTTTGAATGTTAAGATTGTCTTTTCTTTGAAGGTATGAGAGGTCCATGATTATTTATTGGGAGGAAGTTTTGAGCACATTTTTAAGATGTGGGGTCCTAGAGCAAGATCGATTATGGCCTCAAGAGTTCATTCTTAGTATTCAGATAAGAAACAAAGCTCCTGCAAAGTTCTATCTTTCCAAGTAATGCTAGGCAATCATGTTATTAGTTTTGTTCATTTATCTGCATTATCAATTAAATGATAAACATGATGCAACATGGAATGGAGGGTTACCAAAAAACTTTACAAGAAATTAAGTAATCGTATTTTCATTCAAAGAAAGAGAGTTACTAATGAGATTATGAAAGATTTTGAAATACAAATGAGATAAGATAAGTTTTTCTAGTCAATTGGCTTTAATATTGATGACATGAATTATCCATTGAGTGCTTTTGGAGATTTCTCTTGAGTAATTAATCCTTTTGGTGCTGGCCGACTTATAAAAAAATTACTTAGATTACGCCATGGTGGGATAGGGGCCTCAAAGTAAAGTAGTTTCTATTTTTTGAGTGCAAGTATGGATAAAGTTCAGTGGCATTGGTCAGCATAGAACATGTGGGTTATGTTATGGCTTGGTATCTTGATCAGAGTTATGAATATGGAGTAAAAGGGTTTGGTCGCTTAAGCCACCCTTTCAGGTTTTCAACTTAAACTGGTTTTTTTTCTTCTTTTTTTTTGTTTTCATTTTGTTTTGTTTATTTTATTTTATTTTTGGAGAATGATAGACAAAGAAATAATAGAATGCCTTTTCGGGTTTCATCCTAAAGTCCTTTCAGACATAGTATTTCTTAACAAAATCAGAGTTCACAGGATTGGGTAGGTAACTACCATCCACCTTGTTTAAGATTAGGGTTCCTCCAGAGAATATGCGTTTCACCACATATGGCCCTTCCTAACTTAAGGTCCTTTTTTTGCGAGCATCTTTATGGATTGGGAGAATTTATTTGAGTACCAGGTCATCTTCTTGAAAATGACGAGAGCATACTTTTTTGTTGTGGGCCTTCATTATCCGTTTTTGATACAATTGCCTATGACAAATGGCTTGAATTCTTTTCTCTACAATGAGATTAAGTTGCTCACATTAACTCTTAACCCATTGAATTTCTTCAAGTTAGGATTCCATCAAGATTCTAAGTGAAGGGATTTCAACCTCGATTGGTAAGATAACTTTCATCCCATAGACCAAAGAGCATGAGTAGCACTTGTGGAAGTTCATATTATCGTGCGATAGGCATGTAATGCAAAAGGCAACTTTTCATGTCAATCTTTATATGTCTCAACCATCTTTTTGACTATCTCCTTGATATTCTTATTGGCTGCTTCAACTGCCCCATTCATTTTCGGATGGAGTTTCCATGCTGAATCGTGAACTGAAAGCAGAATGCTTTCATCATCTTGTTTCTCAGATTAAGCACATTATCCGTGATGATCTATTTGGGAAGACCATATCTATAAATTATGTTCTATTTTACAAATTTGCATACGATAGATCTGGTGACATTGGCATAAGAAGCTGCTTCTACCTATTTGGTGAAGCGACCAAAATAAAGTGATGCTCATTAGAAGCCTTAGGAGTAATTGGTCCCATCATATCCGTGCCCCATATAAAAAAAGGCCATAGAGCTGTCATAAAATGTAGAAGTGTTAGTGGGATATAGATTTTGTTAGTGTAGATTTGGCATTTGTGACACTTTTAAGCATAGTTAATGCAATCTTTTTCAAGAGTTAACCAATAGTAGCATGATCATATGACTTGTCTTGCCATTCGGTGTCCATTAGCATGCGTACCATAAATTCCTTCATGAACTTCTTCAAGTATTCTTTTGGCTTCGAAGGCATCCACACATCAGAGCAACACCTGATCCCAACCTTTATTGTATAAAATCCTACCATTCAAAATGAAGTTCGCAGCTAATCGTCTGATGGTTGTCAGTTTGGGTGGCATTTTTTAGGTACCATTGATCTTTGACGTACCGAAGGATGTCATGATACCATGGCAAACTGTCTTTCTCTTCTTCAATAATTTGACAATGTGCTGGGGTTGTATAGATGCTCATTTAAATAGGAACAACATCCGATTCTCGAATAACTTTGAACATGGATGATAAAGTGGCTAAGGCATTAGCAATTTGGTTCTCTTTTTGAGGTAGATGTTGAAAGCTGATATCATCAAACTCTTTTTTGAGCTCTGATATTAGATTCCTGTAGTGGATCAGTTTAGCATCATGTGTTTGCCATTCTCCCTTCAATTGGTGAATGACAAAGGCCAAATAGAGTCCCATGATGCAGGCCTTATATTTACCTATGTTGTTAGTGCAGTCAAAGTTTAATTTGGCTGTGAAAGGGTAATGGTTTCCTTCAGGCGAGATGAGAATTGCCCTAATTCCATGCCCCAGTGCATTTGAAGCTCCATCAAAGTACATTTTCCATGATGACCCACCTTTGATAGTGTTCTTTGCCTTAGATATACACATCAAGTCTTCATTAAGAAACTCAAAGTCTAAAGGCTGATAGTCATCTGTGGCTCGACTTGCCAAAAAGTCTACTATTGCACTACCTTTGATGGCTTTCTGGTTCACATACAAGATATCATACTCAAAAACCATAACTTGCCATCTGGCTGACCTCTCGGACAAGGCATGAGCTTCATACAAATACTTGATAGGATCAAGCTTGGCGATTAGCCATGTAGTTTGGTACAACATGTATTGCTTTAACCTTCAGGCTATCCAAGCTAAAGCACAACATAGCTTCTCTACGAATGAATAATTATTATTTGTTTTCATATCACTTATATAGAATTGTAAGATAGCATGTTCTTTTTTTCCTGATTTGTCATGTTGTCCTAATACACAGCCTATCAACTTGTCTAGGATTGATAGATACAAGATTAGTAATTGGCCAAGCACTGGTGGTAGAAGTATTGGAGGGTTCAAAAGGTAGTGTTTGACCTTATCAAAAGCTTCTTGATTCAATTCTCTAGGATTTTGTTTTTGAAGCAGCTAGAAGATCAAAATCGTATTTGTCGGTTAACTAAGATATGAATTGGGCTATATAGTTTAGTCTTCCCAAGAAATTTCTCACTTCCTTTTGAGTTCGAGGTAATGGCAGATTCTGAATGGCCTTAGCTTGTTAGGATCAACCTCTATTCCTTTTTCGCTCATAATGAAACCCAATAGTTTACCAGATATGGCACCGAATGTGCATTTGGCAAGATTTAGCTTGAGTTGGTATTTACAAAGTCTTTTGAAGAATTTTCAGAAACTGGCCACATGTTCACTCTTTTGGCAATTTGGAGATCATATAGTCCACATAGACCTCAATTTTCTTATGTATGAGATCATGGAACAATGTTACCATTGCCCTTTGGTAAGTTGCCCCAGCGTACGAGCATCACTTTCTAGTAGAAAGTGCCCCACATGGTTACAAAGGTGGTCTTTTCCATGTCTTCAGCTACCATTTTGATCTGGTTATAGCCCGAAAACCCATCCATGATGGAAACAGTGCATTTTTGGCAGTGTTGTCTACTAGGTTGTCAATGTAAGGTAAAGGGAAATTATCTTTTGGGTTGGTTCTATTTAAATCCCCATAATCTACACACATCCACACTTTACTGTTCTTTTTAGGAATTGGGACTATATTGCTACCTATTCAGGGTATTTGGCCACCTCAAGAAACCCTGCTCCAAATTGCTTCTTCACTTTTTTCTTTAATTTGTAGAAGCATTTCAGGTGTCATCCTTCTCAGCTTTTGTTGTATGGGCTTACACGCGGGTTTGAGGGCAAGTTTATGGACCACAATGTTGGTATCTAATATAGGCAAGTCTAGGTAGGACCAAGCAAACACATCTCGATATTATTGGAGGAGACTCATTAGTTCAGCTCGAGTTGATGGTTTTATGGAAGTTTCAATTTTTACTTCTTTCTTATCTTCTTTTGTTCTAAGGTTTACGGTTTCGATGGGTTTTTCATGAGGTAATATCTATTTTTCTTCCTGTTCAACTAGTATTAGTAGGTCTAAAGGTATAGGGTTCTCTTCAGGATCCTTTTCAGAGTCAACCTCATAAGCACAAATTAGTTGCTCAAAATCGATTTTCAAAGTTTAAGTATGAATATTTATGTCACCTTCATCAGGGTACTTGAAAATATGAAAAAGAACAATACAGGTTGAACAATATGTAAAGAAAGGTTTGAGGTTGACAAGAACTATGAACATAAAGAATGAAATGCATAATGCTTAGTCATTTTCATTGATAGCACTTAATAAAAGATGCCCATACAAAGGATCCTACAATGCTTTTAGGTAAGAGCATGTAGGATTTGTTCATAGCATTACTTTGAAATATACTTGAATAGTACATAAATCTCAGTCTCAGTCTAAACACTCAGAATAAATCCTAGAGGGCACAGACCAGTCTCTGGACTTGTATTTGACATCTCTGACTTATCAATCACATTGATGAAGAAATCCTCGAATGCCTTATTCAGTATGAGTACAACATTAGCGGAGCCAGTATTTACATGTCCCCCTAGGAGAAAACTTTCTCGAAGCAGTGGGAATATCACTGGCTCATCCTTCATGTCTTATCCTGATAGATGGGCCATCCTCTTCTCACGCTTTTTTTGAGCTTGTTTTCCTTTTTGCTGTACATTGGGCTTGAATCTTAGCCCTCATTTATCGATCTGGTTGACAACTTTTAACCCTTTAGCAATCTGTTGTAGGTGTTTTTTGAATCCCTTTCCAACTTGGGCACTTTTGCTGATAGTCAACTTCAAACTCATATGAGCACTCTCTGGTAGGCAAGGCTAAACTATTGGCAACCCTTCCTTAACATAAGTAGCATTTAGAAACTCAAAGGATTGGAAAGAGGATTATGGGATATCTTCATCAAGTTCGAGATATGGGGCATCAGTTAAGGTAGCAGGAATGATATCTTCTTCTATTCTGATACTGACAACTTTATTCTCCATGATGAATTTCAACTTTTGGTGCAAAGATGACGGTATTGCTGTAGTAGAATGAATCCAAGGTCTTCCTAACAAGCAATTATACGATGGAGCAATGTCCATCTCATGGAAGTCAATTTCGTAAGTATATGGGCGGATTTGAAGTGGAATAGTGATGTTCCTTACAATATTTCGACAAGTTTCCTTGAATGCTTGCATAATTGTACAACTATTCTCAATATGAGGTGCGTCAATGGGGAGCTTGTTGAAGAATGACATACACATTAACTTTAAAGCTGACCCATTATCAATGAGTACCTTAGGCAATGTGGTGCCTTTACAATATGTGGTTATATGAAGGGCTTTGTCATTTCCTCTTCCTCTGTGCGGGATTTCATCATTGCTAAAGGATATGTAATTATCAGTAGTGGTGTTGCTCGCTAAGCGATCCAATTGACCTATAAAAATGTTAGGAGGGACATAGACCTCATTTAAAATTTTGAGAAGGGTATTTCTGTAAGCTTCAAAATTCAACAGTAGTGACAACACAAATATCTCGGTAGATTGCTTGTTCAACTAATTGCTATGTTTGATGAACTTGAAGAATTCTATAACTTCTTTCTTATTCACTAGCTCTTTCAAAACTACCGAATCTGAGTTTTTGATTGCAAATTTTAGTGCTTGAGGAGCGAGACTAGTATTCTCTTACTGAGTTTTACTTCTTAATGCCACGGGGCATAACATCAGCCATTCTGGGTTAGGTGACTTGTCCCTAAAAGGTCAATGCTTCCTACTTACTAACTAGATTCTCTGATGATTAAGATTTTATTTTCATAGTTCCAAGAAACTGTCTTACCATCTTTATAAGGGAAAAGAGATGGAAGTTGAATGATCATCTTTCGCATGGGCTGAACAAGGGTAGCTTTGACTCTCGATCGATTATCATACAAGATCAATGGCCTTTTAACCCCGTAAGGAAGATTCCCTTTTTCCTCTTTTATAGTGTTGACAGACAATGATGCATTTGCAGACTCAGTATACAGGGTTTGCTTTTCGTCATAGAATTTGTTGCTACCCTCGTTCATCATCCTTTGAACCATAGCATGAAACTCTTTGCATGTTTGAAGAGTATGGCCATAAACAGTATGGAAATCACAGAAGCCATCGATTTTTTTCTCTATCTTTTTGGCTGGATTAAGTAGCTTAGCTTACACCAGGATTTGCCAAACCAAATTTATTGGCGTTCTGACCTCTTCTATGTTTTCTACAATCTCACAATTTTTTTCAATGATCATTCTCTTTAGGTCCAACTCAGCACGAGTTTAAGATGAACTAGCTTTAGTGCCGAGTTTCAATTACTGATTAACCTTTATTTTTTTTTCCCTTTATCTTTTTAGATATTTTTCTACCTAATTCATTTTTTATAACCTCATTGATCATCCCACAAAGTACGACTACATCTGTGAAGCTCTTCGAGAAGCTTTACGCTACCTTTTCGTAATAAGAGGCTTGCAATATGCCAATGAATCTAATAATCATCTTTTTTTCTGTCAATAAGGGGTGAATTTGGGAAGCTTCCTCCATCCATCTTGAAGCATGCTCTTTAAAATTTTCATTAGCTCTCTTTTTCATACCCATAAGAGACAGACAACTTAAGATTCGATCATCGGTAAGCCCCTTCTCATCTATGGAATTAATAAATTGATCGACGTATTCATCCCACTCCTTATAGAACTCAATCTTGGACCATTTCCAAGAATGATAGGCAATGTTGCAAATTGTGTCCTTGACTGCAGTGGTAGTAGGATGTTTCAGTGGCATTCCTTCTTTGATTTGTATAATCTGTTACTATTCTAACTTTCATGAAAGCTTGCCAAACCTTGCTCATCAGGGTTTTGACTTTTCCAAGGCTCTTTTGACCTAATAACCATTCCCATCGATTAATACATTCACTCTTCATTTGGCATGATTAAAGAGCAGATTGGCTCCAACATTTGGTCCAAGCCCTTGTTCAATCTTGACCATTCTTTTTTCTAGTAGACCCTGCATCTTTCTTTTAAATGAAGTACAGTTCTTAATGGAATGGCCTTATGGCTCTAGCATGGTATTCGCAATAAGCATTCTCACCATACCACTAAGGTACGATGGTGATCCTAGGTTTATGAACACTGGGGCCATTAGTTTACCTACCAATAAGTGAGAGTAAATCTCTTTATAGGAGTAAGGGAGTGGTTCAAAGTGTTCCTTTTCTTGGGTTGTTTATTGATTGTTTAGAGCTCTTGCATCTTTCATGTTGTGAGGTTTTGCACTATGGGTTGTATTTTGAGTAGGATATGGTGCAAAGCTCATTGCTAGAGCAAACCTGGTGGTATAAACTGATTGTGGTGTGGGGGAGTAAGGATTAAGACCTGCATTCAACATGTTTAGGAGGTACATAGGTTATGTTAGATGCAGACTTTGATTAAACCTAGTATGAGTTTTGCTAACAACATTCACCTCTTTCTCTTTACCCTTATTTACTATCTTTTTGACAATCCAAATGATTTCCTATATGATATTCTGTCACTTTTGATGGCATTCTCAATTATTACACCCGATATAGCCATATTGGCAAAATTTTTGGTGGCGCTCTTACCAATCTTTTGTATGAGGAGCTCATAGGATGCCAACAAACATGACCATCATTTTTTTCAGTTAGAGGGAGCTGCCTCCTCTCTCCATCTCTGAGCATATTGCCTAAAGCTCTTAGAAGATTTCTTCTCCATATTCATGAGGGAAAGGCGTTCTGGAGGCCAATCAGACAAATAATTTTATTGTTCAAGGAATGCGCGTGCCAAATCTGCCAACATTTGAATTCTTACAGGATCAAGCCGTATATACCATCGGAGAGTTGCCCCAGTCAGACTATCCTAGAAGTAATGGATTAGTAGTTTCTCGTTCTCTTTATACCCTACCATTTTTTTATAGTAAATGCGAAGATGGGTAGTGGGTTCAGTAGTTTCATTGTATTTTTCAAAATCAGACACTTTAAACTTAGGTAGGATAATGAGACTCGAAACCAACCCCAATGATTTTGCATCTATGATTCCAAATTTGTTATTTCCTTCAATAGCTCGAAAGAGCTTCTCCATTGATTGATACTTGTCCAAGTCTTCATCATTTTTTAAGGGCATCTTTCCTTTTTCTTACTTCATTTGCTCATCAAGGTTCGAGATTATAAGCCTTACTGGTGAAGAGCCGATGCCTTGAAATCCTTGAATTAAATGGATTGATATTGCTATTGCTGGATTGATATAAATGAATGGCCATGTTAGTGGGATGTTTGCTATCGGAGGATGCTACCCATGTAATACATCTTCTTGAGCATTGGTGGCTTCAGTACCACTATTCAAATTGTTTTCAGGATTAGTCAATTCTTTTCCTACCTCGATTGTGCTTGTCTGCCTTTTTTCCTTCAACATATCAGATAACAGCTTAGTTAGTTTAGCAATCTGCGTTTAAAGTTTCTCATTCTGACGGAGTGATTGCTCTTGAGAATCTTTATACATGAGTTTGAGTGTTTTAATAAGGGCCTAGTGATCGTTTTCCATCATTTTTTGATGATTGCGAGTGTTATACAGATGGTGAACTATAAGTTCAGTGTTTTAGAGCACCTTCACTTTAAGTTATTATCAGATTAGGCCTTGATGATATGTTTATGCATATGTTTGATGCAATGAGAGTGAATGTGCAATTATAAGGATAAATGAATGAATAACACAATAAAAAAACTAGGTTAGTCCTGCAAATGTAAAAAAAAGGATAATTGGATTAAAGGGCAGCTCCATCAATGACGTCTTTCAGTAAAGTAATAAAATGTCCTGATTACATATGATTATGTTAAAAAATGCCTGACATGATTATATTACCTGATTACATGGTCTAAAAAATACAACAAGTCTTACTTATGGGCTTTAGTGGGCAAGAATCATGTGTTAGGGATCCGGCTATATTCATCATGTTTTCAGCCTTCAACTAAGCTATCTGAATCTGCTCTGTAAGATGGTAATGATGGTCTTAATAGTTTTGGCATGCATGATCAACCACTTGAAGCCATTCTTACTCTCATTGTTTGAAGGCTGTCACTAGTGCAATGACTTGGTCTTGACGAGCTTGAAGAAAATGCTCTAAATCTTGAATTTTGAGTGTTAGAGCTCCATTTTCGGTTTGGCTTGCTCTCAAATCCCAGACTCAAGCTTATAACCATTTATTATTCCTTCGGTAAGTTGATGCAAGAGCCTGAGTTCTAACAAGCTTTTCCCTATTGACCCTGGCTGCTTCTCTCCATTGATGTAGTTCCTTCTTGAGAGTAGTAATTTATGTCCTCCATTCAACCGATGACTTTCCAAGCCTTCGGGACTTGCTTGTTTTGTTAAAGGCCACATAGTCTTTCTTCAAACTTTCAAGATCCTCTTTGAGGCAATTTTCCTTCTTGACAGCCATATTCACCTCACCATCCTAGAGGTAGAGGTCAATTTTCAATTGACTATTTTCCTCTTTTAATCGAGTAATCTCTTTAGCAAAGGTCATCTTTTCTTGTTCGAACTCCCACTTGAGCAATTCAATCTTAGAGGGGAAATTCATCAATTGGTATTTGTGATATCCCAATACCAGATAGGGCCAAGGCATCATTAATGCAATGAATCCTCCATTTATCATATCCTAGGGTCATATTACTCCCTCTCTAATATCTTTCCATGTAGCGGGTTTATTTCTATACATGAAAGGCTAGCTGAACTTTTGACTTGTAATCGGCTCACCATAGTCAAAATCCCATAACTCTAGGTCTTGGACGAAGGGGATTGTCACAACGTACCCTAAGGTAGATCCTCGCAGATCTATGGGTACGTACGACTTAAAATATTTTTCTGACTTGGAAATGTCTTCTTGATCGAAACTTTTCTTTGACGATGTGATGAGAATGAGAATGTACAGATTCTCGACTTGTGGTACAGTGAAAGGGACCATAAGACAAATCGCTTATCTTATTGGTCTCGGATGACTATCACAAAATGGCCAACGCTTGGAGTCGCCATCGATCATTTAGGGCTAGGCATGATCGGATGCCTATTCAAACCTATGTTTTGAGTTACAAAACTCAAAACATCAATCCCATGGTCTACGCAGTACAAAGATTCGTCGTTGGGTTCAGGAGTTGGTTACGCACGATGAGGTACAAACCTTTTCGCGCACTCAAAATCGGTACCTTACTAGCTATGTCTTATCTCGATTTCGATTCCTTCGATCTTAACTTGTCACTATTTCGATATAACCCTCTTTTAATGCATGAATATTATAAAAATACAAATCCAAGTTTTGATGAAAAAGATTTAATCTCATATATGCCCCAAAGAGATTGGGAATATAGAGATTTTTAATAAAATGACCTCTGTATTTGACTTTGAAAATGGAATGTTCCACTTTGGGCACTGGAGAGATACCCATGCAGAACATTACCTTTAATTTTGTTTGAAATGTTGTGAAAACAAAAATGAATATAATCATCATAAAGAAATCATGTTAGTAAGGCAACAAATGAAGTAACATAACATGGATCATTCAATGCAATGATAAAAAAAAGGAATGGACAATTAGAATTTATCTCACAATTGGCATCGATTATTTGGGAATAACCGAATCGATAATTTTTGAGATGCATCTAGTTTCTTGATTAAACGAGGTTTGTTTGACATATTCATGGAAATCCAAGGAGAAAAAAAATTAGTTGTAGTTGAAAGATAGGGTTATAGTATCCCCTCCGAAAGATAGGGTTAGAGTATCCCCGTGGATGACAAATCATTTTGGCAAAAGAAGATTTTTCAATCTCGACAAATTTGAAAAGCAAGGTTAGAGTATCTCCTCGGAAGGTTGGGGTTGGAATACCCCTAAAAGTAACATGTCTGACATTCTTTAGAGAAGTCGTGTTGGAAAACTTAAATTGACAAAACTTTGTGATTTAGAAAATAAGTAAGCATTTTGACAACTTTTGGTAAAAGAAATTATTGTGAATAAGGATGGTAAAGATGTAAAATATGTTTGTGCCTTGATACGAGCCAATGGGAGGTCAAAGCATGTTCTCGAGTCTGATCGGGGTGATACGGAGACATTCGAATGTCTCGAGACGAAATTTGGGAAGACAACTCAATTTTAACCATAACCGAAAACAGGGGACAGCATCGCGCTATCCTACTTCCTGAATTTATTCTAAATTGGTTTGAAGGTTTAGAGGGTGGAAAAGATACCGTTAGAAAGGCAACTCAATAAGGGTCAACCTAAAAATATTCCCCATATCCCAAAAAGTCATTTTTTGGGGAAATAAATTTTCAAATTCGGACTGATTGAGCTGCTCGCGAGCATATGAGGGAC
The DNA here is from genome assembly GCA_038381835.1 of Adansonia madagascariensis. NCBI lineage: Eukaryota > Viridiplantae > Streptophyta > Magnoliopsida > Malvales > Malvaceae > Adansonia > Adansonia madagascariensis. The sequence goes on along the minus strand of JBBYHL010458212.1, from coordinate 842 downwards.
AAGGTGTGTTAAAATTTGAAAAATCACTCCAGACTCATTTGATGTCAAAAAATTGCATGCGATACCTTTCTGAAAAGGGAATTTCATGAATCTTTTAGGAAAAATGTTTGAAAAATTTATAAAAATCATTTAATGGGCCTGAACGGCCCAACCAGAATGCATGTTTGGATTCCAAAGGTTCTAGACAGTTTAGACTTGAAAAATCATAACTCTCTCATCTGGAATGATCCTGGGGTGAATAAGATATCTTTTTAAAGATAATTCAACATGCTTTGAGTGAAAAATATCAAAAAATTCATGAAAAATTGTTTAGGATTTTAAAGTGATTTTTCAATTTGCTATAGTTGTGCTGCCAGTAGGGGACAAAGCAAAGCAGGGGTATCTCTCATTTTTTTTATGTCTACGGGTCCAAACTTGAGTTATTAACGTTCGAACGTCTATGACTGAAGGGAAAGAGTGGCATGAGTTCCACGAACTCATTTGCACAGCCCTACAGTAGTTTGGGATGGTGAAATAACCCGTTGATCATACCACTCAAAGTTTTGACTTAAAAAAAAAGGCACAAACATTTAGGGAATAATTGTAAGACCATTTTCTTTTCAAAATCAGAAGATTTGAGCTTGTTTAACCAAGATTCTAGATCTAGAAACTTGATTTCCCCCAAGATATTTTGCTAGCTTTAAGGAAAATGCTAAGTCCATGTTAATTCTCATTGGTTGAGGTTAACATGCTTGGCTTGGGGAGTTTCTGAAAATGAGTTTTTGGCAGCCATCAAACATGCATTTTGACAAGGAGAAGACAACAAACATACAAAGGGATGGCACATAACATGAAGGGGGATG